>OMLP01044917.1:0-12473 GCA_900302685.1 Spondyliosoma cantharus | reverse complement strand
GCCAGTCAGTCAAAAACGAATTAGCCAATGGGGACGCTCTGCTGAAAAAGCCCGCCCACCCGAGAGGTTTGTGCCAAAACTGCAAACAAAATGTCAGGGAGGGCAAACGAGACAGAGCTGCAGAGAGACCACAAAGCTGAGAGTCAGCGCAAAAGTCTGAGTGGAGAGAGCGAAGCAGAGGGAACCGTGAACAAAAAAATTCATTATTAGAAGAGTAAAAGACCAATACTTTACACTATTTGACAAATTATTTGATTTCAAGTTCTAAGTTTTATTTTTGAAATTAGTTTTATGTTCTCTCAAATTCCTATTTTTGTTTGACATTTAAGAAGTTTTGTTTGTTTCTTTTGGCACAAATCTAATTCCATACAGACGCAGCCCCTTAAAGCTCGACTGAAGTTTGCTGCTGATCACATGGACAAAGAAAAAAAAACACTTGGAGGAAAATTGGTCAGATGAAACAAAAAATGGGTTGCTTGGCCACAATGAGCAGCAATATGTTTGGAGGAGAGAAGGTGAAGCCTTCAGGCTAGAACTGAGGTTTTAGAATGGTCTTCTCAAAGTCCCCATGATATCACATGGACTGTGCTGAAAGAAACAAGTATGTACCAGGTGGCTAACAAATTCAGTTGAACTTCCCTGATTTTGTCAAGAGGAGTGGTTAAAACACAAGCCAGAGGCCTGCCAGAAGCTTGTGGATGTGAATCAAAAGCACCTAATTAGCTGAATTAGAAATTTAATCAAACATTAGAATTACTGTCTGTATATTTTTGACCCAGCAGATTTGGTCACATTTTCAGAAGTAAGTATAATAAATAATTTATTGAACCAAACTTCATGAATGTTTTTGTGACAAGGTAGGTTGTGTTCCACTCATTCAATCAGAGAAAAAAATGAGAGCTGTAGGAATCACTGGAGTTCAAGACTGCTATGATCTACATGTTCATTATAAGTGTATATAAACTTTTGACCTAGACTGTAGTCATATTCAACAGTGATAGTGTTCCAACCTCTCTAGCTCACGAGCAATGTTTCATGTTGATAACACTGCGAAAATCCCCAAGGATATTACTGTGTTTATTCGGATTCGGCTATCTGATGACCCTTATGCATTATGGGTAACCCACGGCACAGTGGTCAGGTGATATGGTGTGGGCGAAGAGGAGATGCAGTCAGTGGAGAAACATCAATCCACATGGACTTGCGGTGCGCTGGAATATACTTATCTCCAACATTGCTATCGGGGAAACTGAAACTAGCTCCCTGTGTATGGAGTACAATAAACAACCGAGTCTGTACACTTTTCATTTGCTGCCTTTAAGTCATGTGCCACGCTGTGCATGGCCAATATCCAACTGTTTCCCCTTGGCCCATCTGCCTTTTGATTTCTGCTACTGCGGCAGCAACCGAGCCTCTGTATGACTTGTGTGACTTTGTGAAACAGTTCCGCCAGCATGGGGTTCCTGTGAGTACAAGCAGAACAGATGCACCTTGGGTAGTGGAATTACATTGCCAGGTTGGGGCTCCTGTGATCAAGCTTATTATGTATGCACTAACATCTGCAGCCCCCAAAACACTGAAAACGTGCGGCGCACTCAGCCAGGGTGTAGCTGGCAGGGTTTTGGAGTGTTGTTGAGGATGTTGTGGAAAAATAACCAGCAGGCCAACAACCAGTAGCAAAAAGGCATTGATTAAGAGCAATTCAGGAAGGATTAGCCTGGGGAATGAATAACCTTAAATGTCCGGACTAGACCTTAGCATGCTAATGACCGACCAAGTCCATTTAGCTGCCCAGCTGGAGGCTGAATTCACACTCGCACCACGCAGCTTCTCCCTTTCTCAGCTTTTACCCACTCCCCTCCTTGTTTCTCTCTCTCGTCAAATCGCAACACCATTTTCCACTGCAAGGCTGCGTGTGTGTGTGTGCGTGTGTGAGAGAGGGGTGAAGGTGAGGGTAATGGTACAATTATGTTTTTAGCATCTCTGAGTCACTCTGCTCTGTGTTTGTGTGCCTCTGCGTATGTGTCATTGTATCCAGCTGGATATAGGTGAATGGGGGGGAGTTATGCTTTTAAAGCTCTGAGTTGTCCCGTAAGGCTGTTTTTGTGTGTGTATTTGTCTGCGTGCATGGTGTGAAAGGTGTTGCTTTGGTTTCGGATTATGGATAAAGTCCTTTAAAAGGCGGAGGTGTAAGCCGGCCTTGGCTTCACTAGTTGAAGGGCAGTGTGCATACTGGCCCTTCTGTCTGCCACATATGGAGACTATGTAGGCAATCATCAGCAAGTGGCCCTGTCAGATGGGCTCCCACTGGAAAGTGCATATGCTTCACCACTGACCATGCCAATTAGGCCTGTGGGCTTATCCTACTGTAAATACTAAGATGAGGCAAGATTCCCTTCTGCCAAGGCCAGCAGACACGGCCTCTGGACAGACACGCACTCGGTTCTGACAGTTTAGGGGTGCGCACAGGAGCATGAAGGCATCAGGTTGACATGGGACATAACTGGTGGCTGCGCTTAACAGTTTGAGAATAGAGATGCAGTGATTACTGGGTGTTTTGAAAAGAAACCGCTGTTACGAGAAAGTTTTTTTCAGAAAGGTTTTCAAAAGATTGTACTGGACCTGTGAGCAGCTGCGTTTCGCGTGTGTTTGTATAAGAGCTGCACTGATGGAAAGAGAGAAGATGATATCGTCGATGTATATGCCCCCAACAGTAACCGTCGAAATCCATTATTGTAACGGTGGTGCCACAGTGTCAAAGGCACCCGACGTGAAAACAGTAGCTTCAGGATCAACAGTCATCCCTACCTGCTACAGTCAACGTAACAAGACAGACCGACAGGAGGAGCATTGTTATCCTTGGCTTGGTAAAAAGTTCAAGATACAATGTGCAACTTTCTGCACATTCAAACTACAGCGAAGAAGATGAGAGAGCAGCTAGTGTCGCGTGGTTGGTTTCACCTTATTGTTGTTGGTCTGTGGTGAAAGTGTCACTAACTGACCAGCCAAGATGAAATGAAGGGGGCTGCCACGAGGGCCTCAGATGAAAGCCTGATCAATTTGGGGGCAAAAAGCTGAAGCATTGATTGAGTAAATGCCTAAATCAATATATCTGCCCATATTATTTACAATGTTACTCAAATGGGTTTATCAAACACTTGTGCAAATAGATAATTAATGGCATTAGGATATTTTACAGTTTCACATTACTGTCTAAAATGACACTGAAACTGTGTGTATTTCACTGGAAATTTGATAGTTATTAACTCAACAGGCCAATAAGCCAATATGGCCTGATAATATCCGTCTACCGATGTATCTGTCAGATCTATGTCAAAGCCACTCTTACATACGTCAACTGACAGTTACACAGGTAGGCTGAGGTCACAGTTTCTTCAGTACAGGTGCTTCTATGAGCATTGTTATCAGGTTTGTTGGGATGGCTTAAATGCAGGGTACCAATTTCACTTTGTTGAACATTGTATGATGTGTGATCAAATGAAGATTATTCTTCTTTTTCTTGCTGCTATCATCTAGTTTCAGTCAATTATTTAAAAAAAAAAAATAATAATATGTCCCAGATATTTGATTTCCTCCAGTCCTACTTTGCATTCATTGCAATTTAGTTTCAGGTTCTGAACCCTGGCTCATTCCAAAGCCGGGCCTCAGTCTCTTATCATGTTGTTCTTTAGTGTCAGCCCGATCTCCATCAGTGTATGTTTCTATATCATTCAGTCCTTCAGAAACATCCTTCATTGCGCTACTGTAAATTTCTCTTTCCTCTTTCAGCTCTGCGCAGGACTGGGATTCTTCTTGGAGGGTGTACTTTTGGAACTGTAGTCTCTTCTAGCCTTATGGTGTGTTTTACTGCTGGGCAGCCCGAGCCCCCGTTTTAACATCTGCAGTCCACTCCTCTGGCTTCTGATTTTGCGTCACTCTTATCTGCTTATTCTGAATGCACTGCACCAATAGCAAGCTGTTTTCCTTCATCACTGTATTTACACATCCTAAGCAAAGTGGTTTATTTCTCCACAGAAGCTGGAGAGCTTCATGGTGCATGTTGATTCCCAAACCTTTGACATTTAAATGTTGCTTTTGTTGTCTTTCCTTTGTGCTTTGTGTCTTTCTTTTACTACATCAACATATTTTCTCTTTTGGACGTGCTTATCTTCCTCACGCGTCCGTTCAGCCATGCCTTGAAAAATGCTTAGTTTCCTCCAAAGTTATGCCAACTTCTCTCAGCAAGGTCTCTCTCGTTGAGTGGGAATTAATCCCTGGACAGACATGAAAAACATGTATCACTCATTTGACAAGTTCTCTTTCAGATTGAATTGTGCTTCAAGCGTCTGCATTATGGCAGCCAAATGTTGTTGTTCCTCCTCATTTGCAAAAGAGAATGTGCAAAAACCCCAGTGCTTCTTCTCCGGCCACATGCAGGAACAATGACGACCGTACCTTAGCATCTTTTTCGGTGTAGCCCAGAGCTTCCTGCCAGGTGCAGCGTGAACCTCTGTGGGAATTTTCTTCAGTTTTCCGAAATGGTAGACCAACTCAAGTCAAGTCCAGAGGGCGTGTGTAAACTCTGCATTACATCCTATTACTGCATTCTGCTCACTTCTGACACCGCGTTGTGTTCTTGTGTTCTAGCCAAGACACAAAGAGTCCCAAAGATGCATTTCAGCCAAACTTTGCTAAGGAGCCTTCAGGAACCAATCACTGTCTTTTTAGTACATTGTGAGTCGAGTGCTTTATTCACTCTGCGGAGTATCACATTATCATTGCAACTTTAATGGTAGTAATTGGAAGTACAACCGACACAAGAGCCTGATCCAACTACCTGTCTGGTAGGTTTAAAATACAAGAAGCTGCTGATTGTGCCGAGGCTTATAAATCTAACTGAATGAGTTTAAAGAGAAAACATACCTTTAAAGAATGTCTTTTGTGAAGCTCTACTTTCTTTTTTCGGAACATAATCCTTTCTTTCAAAGTCTGATTCACCCACTACTTTGGACATGATTTTGGAGGAGACAGAGAACAGTTCAAAGAAAAAGCTTCCTCCTCAGAAGGTTCTTTGAGATGGTTTCCAAATGTCTAAAGAAAGAGTTCAGTGATATTAGCCATGCAAAGGGAAGCCTTAGCTCCGGGTGGGGATCAGTAACAACTGTGCCTGTGCAAAGCTTTAGGTGTTTAAAATACATCCCCATTATTTCTTTTTAATCAAAAGTATGCCTTTGCTGCTAGCAAACAGTGTTATCTTCTTTACTGTTTGGTAATTGTCCTTGGATGGAGGAGAGAAAATATCATCATGGATCAAAATACCCAAACGTGCATATGCAAACAACAATTACCATTTCCTGGGGCACATGGAGGCAAAATAAACAAATATGAAATGCGTATCAGCACACATTCTGAAACTCCCAGAACAGGAAAATGTGCTGGGTTCACGGTCTGCAGGGCATTATGAACTATTTGTTTTTCTCACATCTCATTTTTGTAATCACGTGAGACCAGATTTCACCAGGGGACAGATCTTTTTGCACTGTTTCATTACAGGGGGAATAAAAAAGGAGAATGATGCGAGCGCAGAAGATGATGCATAATCCGAGGGACAAAAAGAAAGTTTCTCGCCACGCAGATTCATTTAATGAAACCGAAAACCTGTTCTGCAGCTTTGTTAATAAATTCCTTCTTTAATGAAGATTCAGGGAGGGAGAACACTGCAATACACACTGACATTGGTGTAAACAAGGTTTACCTGCCGACACTTCCAAATACCTCAACCTGTCAGACTCATGGGGGATCGTTGAGCCAGGAGCGCTCCACTCTGTGGATTAGTCTGTCACATGTTCCTTTGGAAGATTCACCACTTGTGCCTATTGCTAATATAAAAGTGAAATATAGCTGGAAACAGGGTGTTCAGGTGCTTGTCACATATCTAAAAATATGTCTTCAAACTGATCAAGACCTGTCAGAGGTGCAGATCGCTGGGATGTTATACTGTATATGCCATAGCATACTAATGTTCAGGCACTGCTCATTAAATCAGCATATAATCAGCCGTCTGTGGCCTCATTTATCCTGATTTCTTTCAGTCTTCATTAGCAGCTGATGTGTTATGCTGTCAAACGATACAAATCTAATTTCTCCAATATATTCCCCCGAGATAACAGGAAACATATACATTTTCAATTTTCGATTCCATTGCAGCAGATTCTTTCTGGACGTGTGATAATCGATGAGATGCCCATAGAGTACAGAGGAGGACTTTGTGATTGCCTGCGGTTTCATGTGCTGAGTGTTTGATCCACACGTACCTGTCGCCTTTGTTTTGTTCATTTTCTGATGGCGATGTGGTTTTAGGACTAATTTTCCTTGAGCTTTACCCTATTTGCTGCTCCTAATTGGTTGTTAACCCACTTTGTAATGTGTAGGTTTTTGTCTACCACACCTTGGAGGGATTCAGGGGATTAACATTGTTGCAATTAAGTCTCAGATCTTTCAAGTGTGGAGCCGTGAATGCATTTCCAGACATGAAAGGCTTACGGAAGACATTAAGGGTGTACCTACTGGTAATATGCATTAAACATATGCAGAGAGATGATTCGCTATACATAGTGGTTGTGTATTGTGTGCTCTTTTGTGATGACCGCACAGTATGACGGAGCTACAAGCCCTGCTCTTTATTTCATTTCACGTTTTGTTATTAATAATCCACGTGCATTAAAAAACATATCTGTGAACATGTGCATGGAAATGTATAAATATGTGAGTGCATGGTCCATGTGAAATATGCCCATAGGTATGAGGGGTCGTGCAAATTAGAAGTCATTCCACTTCCACATGAGCAAACGCATACTTGCATTCACACATACTATATATTCACATCCATTTATGTGTAATCTTGACTTTCACACACACACACACACACACACACACACACACACACACACACTATTTTCTAATTTACATATCCCTCAACGTATACCAGTGCAGTGCCTGTTCACAACATTCTTTTTAAAGAATACAGCATATGATGCATTGTTATTTCCTAAACTTGAGCATGACATTAGAATCCACCTTGACCAGACATTTGCCTGGGGCCCATACTCCAGTATTCAGCCCCTGAACAACACACCCAAGAAAGTTACAAAGCAGCCAAAGAGGCCATCTGGTCATAAACATTCTGTTGCAGACAGCACACACACATATTGTTTATATGATTCTAAACAATCTGAAGCAACAAAAGCAGTATGCAGGGAGACTATGCAGTTACAACACTTTTAATAAGCTTTGATCGGCAATGCCTAATTTTAGAGCGGGATCTGAGTTTGGTGAGCAGTGTGCGTTCAGATAATGCTTTTTTTCTTCCGCAAGTGGCAGTGTATGTCCTATATTTAACCTTTAGTAAATTACTGCAAGTTGTTAAAGTGAACTGCATACAGTTAGCAAAGTTATCAACCTCAAATAAGGCATATTAGGTGCTTACATACAGGGGCGTCGAACTGGGGGGAAAAGTGGGACTGATTAATCAGGGCCCCAGTGGGGGAGGGGGCCCTCAAAAGGCCTGAAATAAAAATGTTGTTTTGATTTAATTTTTTTTATTTCTAAGTAATTAGTGCCATAACTAACTTAAAATTGGCAGAATAAATCAGATGAGAGACTTTACTCTGTATAAAAAAATAAATAGTGGAGGCTGTCTGAGGCCCCTCTCACCCCTCACAATACATAATGGTTCAGTCCACCCCTGCAGCTGCAGGTGCAAGAAGATGCGTCTCCAAACAGCTTAACGAGCGGAGTGGCTGCTGCTTTTCAAGACACGTCTTTCCCCAAGAAAGCTAAATCAGGAGCCTTAAACAAAAGGAAAAGGCAGAAAGCGAAAGAAAGCAAGGAGAGGGAAGACAACTCCTCACACATTTCTTTCAGAAGAAATGTGAGCTCAGTTCACAGCTAACACAGTTTAAAAACAGTTAAAGCTAATGTCAGCAGTTGTAAATATTGGAGGCAGTCAGACAGCCATGAATCAGCAGCAGCAGGTTCCTCATCCTCATCTCATCCCTCATTAAGTGCTGACTGAAAGTTAGTATTACAAGTAATCATTTCACATTGAGGTCGCCCTCAGTTCAAATGTGGAGCGATATTTCGCTCCTTTCCCAGTAAGCTAGCATGACAAGTTTGGTATCAGCAGATTCATTCCAATTTCAAGATTTCTGTGATGCTTATGGCTTAAAAAATCTTAAAAACCTATTAATTAATCCTGATGATCAATGAGGCAGAGTATAGTAAAATAAACATGTCGTTCTGTTTTTCATGTCTGATGGTTAAATTATGTTAGAAAATAGACCTACCATTAGGCTGCAGTTTAATTTGACAGTGAGCAGTAACCATTTAACTGTCATGTTGTTCTTTTCACAAATATGGGAATGATAGTCAAAAATATTAGTAAAATGCATAGTATTATATAAAACAGCATCAAATTTTTTCGCCGGCCTAAACAAGAGCCCAATTAGATTTATTTTCATGGGGCCCAAAATCCCTGGCGGCGCCCCTGCTTGCATAACCACCACACTTGGATTTAAATAGCCACGGTATTTTGCCTGTAACGTGATTAGTGTTATATAATAGTTTGGCAAAGTTACATAGTTTGAGTTCCAATGGCATTGTTTTTGTAGGCTGTCCAAATGTGATCTGTGTTTGGCACAGATAATCATGATTGATATTAATGATTTAAAATATGGATGATTACACCAAGTACTTTTCAAACTAGACAGCCAATGAGAGGGCCGTCCCAGAGCAGCTGACGGTGCTGCCAAGCAACAGTAAACATTCCAGTCCTTATGCTAGCCTTAGCTTGCATGCTGCAAAAATGTCACCTCCAGTTCTTGCAGAAGAAAGGAAAACATGTGTCACCATGTCTCTGCACCCATCAAGATGCCTTTAACCTTCTTAGTTTGCTTTTATCACTGCAACTCCTTATTACAGGTACATTGTTGCACCACTCTAATCTCTAATTTGTTTATGTCTGCTTCCCCATGAGATCACGGGAGTGGGATCAAGCTTGAGTCCAGTTTCAGTCTGCCTGAAAACAGAGCGCTGAAAACATGACACCACTGCTAAACAAAGCAGTGTTTTTTTTTCCACAATTTCTTATGTACAAATTGAACTAAATGCAATACTGCACTTGATTGGCTCATCTGGCTGAATTTTTAACCACTCCTATTGACGGAATCAGTTAAGTTCAACTGAATTTGTTGGCGTCGTCATACAGACTCTTTTCTTCAGCACAGTCCACATGTTCTCGATGGGGTTCAAGCCAGGACTTTGGGAAGGTCATTCAAAAAGCCTCAATTCTAGCCTGATTTAGCAATTCCTTTAACACTTTTGTTGAGTGTTTGGGATCACTTGTCTTCTTGGAACACCCAACTGCACCCAAGACCCAATGTTCTGGCTGATGATTTTAGTTTTACTTGAAGAATTGGAGATAATCCTCCTTCTTCATTATTTCATTTACTTTCTTTAGAGCAGCAGATCCACTGGCAGCAAAACAGCTTCACAGAATAATACTACCACCACCATGCTTGACAGTAGGTATGGTGTTCTTCTCTACTTAAAACATTTTGCTTCTTATTGTGGCCGAACAACTCAGTTTTTGTTTCATCTGACTAGAGTTTTCCTCCAGAAGGTTTTGTCTCTGTCCATGTCATCAGCAGCAAACTTCAGTTGAGCTTCAAGGTGCTGCATCTGGATCAAGGGCTTTTTTCTTACACAGCAGCCTCTCAGCTCATGTTGATGTAAAACACGCTTGACTGTGGACTTTGACACCTGTCTTCCAGCAGCTTCTAATTCATTGCAAACGTGATTTTTAGTGGTTTTTGGTTGACTCTTGACCATCCTGACCAGTTTTCTCTCAGCAGCAGGTGATAGTTTGGGTTTTCTTCCTGCTCGTGGCAGTGACACAACTGTACCATGCACTTTATACATAGAAACAATTGATCTTGGGACCTGTAACCACATGGCTCTAAGCGACTTTCCTGACTTGTTCAAATCAATAATGTGCTCTTTCAGATCAATGCTGAGCTCCTTAGGCTTTCCCATCGTAGTGTCGAATGTCTGTATCAAACGAACCCTATTAAAATGGGCCAAGAAAAGTCATCAGCCATTATCAATCATAATCAGTGGGAAAAAGTTAAGACGCCATGCTACAAAGACAATTGATTCACACAACTTTTCATAATCACCTAAATCGATTATTCAAGTTGCTGTGTGTATATTTTTGACCCAGCAGATTTTGTCACATACTCGGGTATACTGTCACATACTCGGGTACTCTGAATCCGATCCTGACCTTACTAGCTCAAGTCAAAATCAATTGTGGATTAGGAGAATAGTGAAAGCCCTATCATTCGGACATTCTTAAATATACACAACAATAGCACTAGGCAATCTTTGGCACACTTAACCAGTGGCACACTAGCAATAAGTCTGCAAGATAGTTCTTTGGAAATGCTGAGATGCCCTCTCATCCGCATGCCAAATTAACTCTCTCTAAGCCAGGCATGTCCAAACTATTCCACTAAGGGCCGTGTGGCTGCAGGTTTTCTTTTCAACCAAGCAGCAGCACACCAGACCTGACTCATTTAATCAACTGATCTCAGTCTTCAGAAAGTTGATTGGTCAAACTGTGTGCTCTTGACTGGTTGGAACAAAAACCTGCAGCCACACGGCCCTTTGTGGAATAGTTTGGACATGCCTGCTCTAAGCCATTGCCAGCTGTGCGGTCTGTTACTTCCAGCAGTTTGATTGCCCCTAACGGCCATCCTCCCTACTCCGTTACTGATTGGCACAAAGCAGATGGAGAAAAAAAAAATATAAAGCTGCCCGAGTTGGCTTGGTGTACAACACTGTGTAAATGAGAGAAAGTCACTGAAAGCAGTAGGATGACATGTGAACTGTTCATTTAATTTGTGAACACAGCAAGTAAACGATTGCTGATAAACAACTTTGATGGAAGGTTTGTCTGGTTTGTGATTTGAAGTCGATGTGGATGTTTAAATCAGGATGGCAGCCTATGGTGCTCTCATATATAAAATGTCCTGATTATGGTAGATTTTTTTTTTTTATGTTGCTTTGAAGGCTGCCGTATTGACGAAACAAAAGTGCAGATGTGCTGGAGATTTAAATTTTGACTTGGTTCTCATAATCACACTCAATGTTAATCTTGAGACTGATGTGACTGATTAGCAAGACCATTCTAAAATGTCAGTTAGTAACAGAAAGGTTGTTGACCCCTGCACTATAACATCATATACACATATTTTTATCTTTACATATATATGATTCTACTCACTGTCTGAATTACTGGCATTTTTTTAACAACGTTTTGGGGCATTTATCCATGTTTACTTGACAGAGTGAAGTAAAGCGGCAGACAGGAATTAGAGGTGAGGCAGTGTATGTCCCATTTCACCAAAACTGCGTCCACGTTTCCCTCATTTGCATCTTTTTCATGTGTCTTTGTCCCCCCCCATCAATGATTTGTGGAGAGACACAGGAAACCATGGGAGGAGAGAGGAAATTAGGCAATATGTTTCAAGAAAAATTAAGACATCCTTTCCCATGCAGCGTCATGTCGTCATTCGTCATGTGAAGCGACATCCGTTTCTGATGACATCAGTTGGCTTTAACAGCTGTAGAGACATTAGATGCATTTGTGCCATGCCATTTTCTATATATGTATTTTTTAAATAACACAGAGCTAATAACTGTTGAGAGATTTAAATAATCAATTAAGTCAAACTGATGAACTGCGTGTGTAATAGCGCACAGCTCTTTTAAAGGAGAGACGCACTTGTATCGTTCACTTTATTTTTTCAGAGGCTGATGTCTGGAGACACACTAACAGCTTGATTTGTATCAGCTCTCCGGTCTGGTTTTGTGGTTTGTTCGAGTTCAGTTCTTGTTCTATTCTCACAGTTTGATCTCTTATCAGACATGTCAGGATTTGATACACCTGCTGATATCCTGATTATTCATTTTCTGCAAATGAAGCTTCTGGCAAACTCGTTAAACTTTATCTGGATTTTTTTTTTGTGAACCCACAACCTTAAAATTCAAACTGCGCCTGTGATTTAGTGTCTGTTACCTGTTTAACAAACAGCTGCACATAAAGAACAAGTTGCAGTCTGGTTTATACACTGTGTGTTTATACTATGTACTGTGTATCTATACTATGTACTGCGTATTTATAATGTGTACTGTGTATTTATAATGTCTACTGTGGTTTTATACTGTGTACTATGTATTTATACTGTGTACTGTATATTTATACTGTGTACTATGTATTTATACTGTGTATTGTGTCTGCCCCGAAGTACATGAACCATTTCAACTGACAGAACGTGTTTATATATTTATTCATTACTTCCCTCTGTATTCAGTGATATTCTGCTGCAGCGTCTAAGGGGGCATGTAGGCCG
>OMLP01044916.1:6125-35469 GCA_900302685.1 Spondyliosoma cantharus | reverse complement strand
GCTGTGACTTATAAAGTGATGGAATGTAACAAAGTACCTTTACTCAAGTACTGTGCTTACGTGTACATTTTTGAGGCAAATAGTGTACTTTTTAATGTACTTCATTTATTTGATAACTTCAGTTACTAGCTACTTTCCATATAACATGTTGTATCAGAGCCAAAGTAGTAATTTTCAAATGAATTTATTTTAACACCTATCAAAGTAAAAATGTTGTACACCTGTGAATCGACAGGTGCATAGGTGAAGACCAAGGGCCAACAAAATCAGACAAAAACTCCTGCACTCTGTTCAATTTTGTATTTTTGTATTGTGAACATACACATGAATTACTTTCTTATATAGGATGTTTAAGAATGGTTTAATATTTTTTGTAGGCCCACAGTGCCTTGTAGTCAGCCGACGTATTTGTACTGTCTGATTCAGGAGTGTTTTCTTTCAGTAGCGTGACTTTATCGGTCCAGGAGTGGGTGATATTATTTTGAGCGATCTTTGTCTGTAATGTGACCTGAGTGGTCCGCATGGGTCTACCAACCTATCTAAGATGGTCTCCTCTGAAGATAACCTGATGAAGGTCTTTGTATGGAAACACTGTCATTAAAATTCAGTCTTGATTGCAAGTGAGGTGAACAGTGTGCGGGAGTTTTTGTCCTAACAGCAATTGTATTGAAATAAAATAAAATAATAAAAATAAAATAAAATAAAAGACTGATGATGATAATCCACAAAAAAGTTCAATTCCAGATCTGATCATCATGGATTACCAAGTAATATTTGACCATGATATCTTTACTTTTACTCCTTACTTCCTTTTTTAAATCTGTTCTCTAATAATTTTGAGTATCTTCATTCCTAACATTTCAATTTAAAGGGTCAATATGTAATTTTAGGGAAGAAATTCAAACTCAGAATATTAATGAGGTAATAATTGAAAACTGAATAAATAAGCTGTTCTCAGAGGAAAATAAGGTCCCCAGAACACTGATTGAAGCTCGGAAGGTGGCAGGGTCCGCCAAATATAGATAAAGTAAAACAGTATGAAATTGTGTTGTCCTTTTAGCTCACTTTACTTCATCAATTAATTCAGTCTATGGTATAAAAAAAAAAACAGTTGATGAAGGTCTTTCTCTTCCGATTCAAATTTCTCCCCCAAACTACATAGTGCACCTTCAATCTGTTTGTCATTTCCCGGCAGAAACACTGTATGCTTAGAGAGATGCTGAAAGAGAGTGATCAAAGAATCAAATTCCCCCTGCCACATTTAGTGATATCCTGACTACTTCCTTGAATATAGAGTATCCTGCCTGCTACAAAGGTGTTTCCTCCTATGCTAGCCAACCTGCATCTGCCCCAAGGTGCATCTCTCTGCTTCCCTGTTACTGGATGTGTGTCTCCAGTGGGAGGGACCACAAGGAGGTATTTCAACCAGCACAGTCACCAGTTATGCTTGAGAAAAGGTAAAAAAAAGTCGAGAGTGAAGTGTTTTTACAAGACTAACAGTGGCTGTGTGACAAACGGTGATAGAAGTGTTTAAAGAGACAGACGTGAAGAATGGGCGCTATGAAGTGGTTGGTGATTTTGGTCTTGATGGGAATATGCTCTCAGGTATAGTAATCAAATAATATATGTATCTATTATAATAGGTAGCCTATTTTGATTTCAGGCACAAAAATGTTAAGAAACATGAAGAGCACAATGTAATGGAAAACCAGCCTTTAAAGTATTTATCTAGTTAGTAGTGACTAGAATTTGATATAATTACATGAACTATTTTTAATGATATTGTCTCATCTAAATTTTCAGGCTGCAGTCGCCACAGGTACTGTATGTTCTCGTTTATCATAAATTCACTGTAGATGTTTATATCACTGTTATACATGTGAATGAGGGAGCACTAAACCATGTTTATATTATATTTATATATACAACATTCCATGTATCAGGCTAATAAACAAGTGCTACAATGATCTCCACTTCTGTCATCTCTCTCATCAGGAGGTATCAAAGTAACCGTGTTTTCAGCAACATCCAAGACCATAACACTCAGATGGACCAGGGTCTCCGGAGCCAGCTCGTACAAAATCTCAGTCGCCTCCTCAAGCTCACCAAACAACCACATTTCTTATGTCACATTTGGTCCAAACACGGTGTTGGCCTCAGTCAACTCTCTGTCCCCAAACACCATGTATACATTCACAATTGAAGCTCTGGACAATTCCCAAGTCGCACTGAGCACCGCAGTTTTGGACGCAAAGACAGGTGAGATATACTTCTGTCCATACCTGTACTGCTTGAGCTCTTAATGACACAATATTCTGTTGATTCGTTGCTGTTTAATAGTCCTTTTCTCAAAGACTAGCTGTGTTTTACTATATATTCAGTTGTTTCTGAAAATACCCTTTAAAATTTTGTAAAGTACGATTTTCATGCTGCATATTCAGGCACATCGGTTCACTGTAGGTTGAAGAAATAAATAGTGGATTCAGTTTAATAGCAATGTTAATTTAAACACTTAAATATAACTGTGATAATGGGCAGTTTCCACTGAGCAGAGGACCGTGGAAGAGTTTCTGGTACTGTAGTCTCCCTTAATGTTCCATGAAAGCGGAGACAAATTAAGATTTTATTTCTCCTTACTTCATTGCCAAAATTTCTTTAAGGGAAATAGATGGATTCCACAGCCAACTAACACTGAGAAAGGGGAGCCCATCCCTTGCATCTAACAACCAAAATCTTTCTATTGCCGACATTACATTTCAAAATATGTGTCTTTTTCTTGGATGTCATCTTAGATTCTGAACTGATTGTGATTATTTAGCCCCTGAGAGGATGGATCCCATCCAGACAGTGAAGCCGAAGGACAGCAGGACTTTCATCGTGGAGTTCAACTTGAAGACCGGGGCGACTAGCTACATTGTACGAGTCGAGAACAGCAATGGCTTCTTCAGAGAAGATACCGTGTCCTCCTCCCCCGCTGAGATTAAGTCCCTCACACCATACACCGAGTACACGCTCAGCGTCATGTCTGTGAACAGCGGGGGCAGAAGCCAACCATCTTCTCCTGTGATGGCAAAGACAGGTACTGTAGTTTCTCACATTGTCTTTATCTGTGTGCCGAATGTAAGGTTTTTCTCATCCGCAGCTCGGAAACTAATCCTCATTTGTGAATTCAATGGAAAAATAACACTCAAGGGCTGGCTTATGAGTCACACATTCACTGATCAATCCCCGTGCCCTGCAGAAGTCACTCGATCTGCCTCATTGTCCCACAGCACAGACCCTTCATACAGTACTGTGAGTGAATGCACTCATCATCTTCAGTGAAGTCTGGCACCAGTGTTCGCGCAAATCCAGGTTTGTCTTACCCCATAAATGCATCTGGACCCCTCAGGACTCGTCCTGCATGGGTGGTAACTCTACCGGACGGTTCTATGTCGAACACAATGAGTAGACCTGATCTTGAGAACATAGCTGTCACCCTTCACCTTCACTCCCTTCCCAAGGGGGAGGAATATGATCCACATAGGCCAAAGAAAACATGGAACAAGCTGTTTGTGACTTTTTTGTTAACAATTTGCTATTATTCATCCCTTTTTCTGTTTATTTCACAAAAGTAGGCTACTCGTATGGAGACCCTGGCGGTCGAACCACAACATTTCAGAAAACACAACAACATGGTCACATGTTGGAAACAAAACAAACTCGACAAAAATGAACAAGTGACACAAAAAATGTTCACTTCTTAATTTAAGTCAACATATCAGAGGTAAAATGTTCACTTAGTCAGAAAACAACATGACGACTGTGATGTTCATAGAGTAGATGTCTAAAGCACAGTTGGTGTACTCATAGGTCCCATTGAAATTACTGATTCATCTGTGACTAATGAAAATGAATAAATATATTCAATCTCAGAAATATTATTTTTTGCCATAAGTGAATAAACAAGCTGTTCTCAGAGGAAAACATGGTCCCAGAACACTGTTTGAAGCTAGAAAGGTGGCAGGGTCCGCCAAGTCTAAACAGGGTAAAACAGTATGAAAAAGTATTGTCCTTTAAGGTCAGTTTGTTTATTCATTTTATATCATCATGAAAACAAGAGAGAGTTCATTTAGTTTGTTTAGGCATAAAACAAATCAGTCAATGAAGATTTTTCTCCTCTGATTAATAATTCTTCCCAAAGAATTACAGAGTGCTCCTTTAAAGACATGTGGCTTGATTTACAATGAAACTTGCTTGATAGACTTGACTTGGACTTGTCATAAACCAAAAGACTACTACTGAATGCACTGCCACTAACCACTAAAGTGACATTGTGTCTGTGTTTGTTTGTATTTCATTGGGCTTAAGTCCAGACAGGCAGATGATCTCGGATGGAACTTGTGAGGACTTGAACCGCAACCACAAGTTCTTTATTTTATTGATTAACTATGCTTCTTCTTGGCTTGTAAACAGTGTTAAAGCACGTTCCCCAGCCCTCAAAACATCTCAAACATGTGAAACTTCTCAAACTTTCTTCTCCTCCACAGTTTTGCCTCCTCCTCAGTTCACCGCCACCTCCTCCCCCAGCAATGACAGCATCATTGTGTCCTGGGATCCTGTTGCTTACGCTGTGCAGTACACCCTGTCCATATACAAGCTGGGCTCAAACACCACCATGAAGCACAACACCACCAACACCAATTTAACCATCACTGGCCTGGACGCTGGCTCGCTCTACAACATCAAGGGTTACGCCTGGGACCCCGAGGGCCGAAAGGGAGATCGCAGTGTGTGCATCAACCAGACGACACGTAAGGAGGCCCTGAGACACCTCTCTGTGCTTTTATTCTCTCTGAACTGCTGTGGACATTAAATCTTAGTTATTAGTAGTTGTGCTATTATAATAATATGTATGCATCTCATACATGAAGAGATAAAATAAAATAGATGATTAAGCCTAAACATTTAGCAAGTACTCTTACCACAGCTACATATCAGAGAACTGTTTATTGGGTTTTCACTTCCGGAATCTTAACCTTTCCTCATCAATCTTCACTGCAACTCTTGATAAAGAAACTGGACCAGTGAGTTATATGATAAAGCACATTTCAAGGTTAAGGGTTTAATGTTCAAGGGAAACATGCACTAACATACATGGATGTATCACAGCTATATGTCTACATGTAGGTACCAACAGCCTACATGCAGTGTATTTCCTGAAACTTCATACATTTTCAAGAGAAAATTACGAGTTTTAGAAACTAACTCTACCCAACAATAATGTTCTGGGGTTCTGTTGCCTATAACCTCACATCAGATAACTCTTGATGGCCTCTGTACTGCCTTTCAGTAAAGAGTGTGGTGCTTTCCAGCAGCAGACCACAATTTAGCTGAAGTGAGAGCAGCTAGAGGTGGTGGACTGCAGTTGATGTGTAGGATCACTTTAGCAGAACCGTTTAATATCTGGAAAGTCCCAAACTATTATTTATAAACTTAAATAGAAAAAAAGCTTAACCTTGACCTCCAGTCACCAACACACAGTGAAATCACACATTTGCAAAGGAAAAGTTTAACTGAAAATGACTGAAAGTGTTTAAACCTTTCCCTTCAGTAAAATAGAAAATAAACTCTGATACAGATGCTCTGTATTTAAAGTCATAGCCCGATACTGGATTTTTGGGGTCAATGCCTATACTGACATTGGGAAAAATTGATTGGCTGATATTCGTATACACGCAGAATTTTTACATAAGCAACATTCTTTGCTATGATTCCTCAAATTTGGTTATTCAGTACTTGTGAGATAAGATAAGTATGAAGTGGATGCTGATATTTTTTAGTTTAATGATATACTTTATTGTCCAAAATGGCATTGTGGCACTGAAATAATAAACCTCAGTGGGAATTTAATACTCATAACCTACCCCAAGCATCTTGGGTTCAACGAGTAACTTTGGTGACTCCTAGAGGTTATATCAAAGTAGACACATTAAGTATGATACCAACACCTTTTTTTGCCATGGCTGTCTGAATTTATCTACAAAGACATGCACCATCAGAGTAAAGATACTATGATTACAAATACATTCAATGTTTCTATATTTAGTGTTTGTGTGAGGTAGAAATAAGTCATTTTTTATAGACTTATTGTCTATAACATCTCTTAACAAAAATAAATATATATAACCATCTGATAAGAACGGTGTAATTGAGAGCATATTTCTCTCCGCAGTAAAGCAGAGAAGAAAAATTCTAAACATGTATTATTAAGTAACAGACATCGATATGGTATTTAAACCATCCTAATGGGTGTGTATCTGTTTCAATGATCATTTTGATGTATCTTTATTTGTTTTTTTCTTGCCGTTTTAATAGGACCTCCAACACCGTCTTCTGTCAGTGTCTCTATGGTGATGAATAACACCGTGGCTGGACTCTCTGTGTCCTGGGAACTCGATCAGGGGGTCTATGGATCCATCAATTACCATGTGATGAGTGACCAGAACCTTACGTGTAACTCCACATCCACCTCCTGCACCCTGTCACCGGTCGGCTGTGGAGAGGTTCACAAGATCCAGGTCACCGCATCCAACGAGGCCGGGCCCAGTTACCCATCGAGCCCCGTGGTGTTCGTTACCTGTGAGTAGTAGAGATTTGATTTAATTTGAGATTCTATACAAAGCAGTTTGTCTGCTAATATTATTTGTTTATTGATTTATCTGTCTATTTATTCCTGGCTCTATAATAAGGCTCACAAAAATGGAAGTAGTTTCTGAGGAGCGAGTAATGAATGACTCAGGAACGACTTAATAGTTAATGAATCGTTAATGAACGATTCCTGAATAACTATGATTTGAGGACTGTATTGTAGATAATGAGGAGTTAGGTAAAGATGGGAAAAGATAAGTTCATAAATGTCTGTGAATCAACATACTGACCACTTTCTTCATGAGTTGTTAATGAATAACTATAAATTAGTGATGACTTATTAATGACTAATTACTGAATCATTGGTTACTGTTTTTGTGTTCCTTGAAGTATAGTGAGACATGATACTGAGTGGTCATCCAACAGACTCATTAAATACTAATTACTTGAAGGGGCACTATATAGTTTTGGATTGAAAAGTCAACATTTTAATATTCACAATAATAATAATAATAAAATAATAATAATATATATACATATACATACATATATATATACATACATATATATATATATACATATATATATATACATACATATATATATACATACATATATATATATATATATATACATATATATATACAATAATAATAATAAAATAATAATAATATATATACATATACATACATATATATATACATACATATATACATATATATACATACATACATATATATATATATACATATATATATGTATATATCTATATATATATATAATGCTAATGATACAAACTCAGAAATACTTATTTTCCACAAATATAGTGTACAGTTCTTCCTCAGAATTGCATAGTGCACTTTTAATCATGAGTTTGTCTGCACTTTCAAGTGAAGTGAAACATTATACACCCATACGGAGTAGTACCCACTACGAAAAAGAGTAACTAATGATAAAGACAACATAGTCCTGAAATCAGAGTCAACTATGAAGTCGTTCCTGATTCATTCACATGTTTGTGTACCTTACTGTAACGTGCTGTAAACATGAAGTAGTATCACATCCAAGAGAAAAGTGCTCTATAAAAACACAATGCAGCATCACATCAGTGGCTTCATTAGTGAATGAGCGTGATTAAACTCCCTCCATATACTGTCAGACCCCTGCCCGCCGCAGTCTTTGGCCCTTGTCGAGTCGCCAGAAGGAAACTGCACGCTGACGTGGGACACGGTGCCTCATGCTGACAGCTATTCGGCCTTCATCAAGAGGGGTGACGGCAGCGAGGAGATGTGCAACACCACCGGCAACAATTGCACCTACCACTGCGAGTGTGGCTACACATACCTGATGTATGTTTATGCCTTCAACCAGGCTGGCAGCAGTCCTCAAGGACAGGTTCTGAACTATACCACCTGTAAGTAGCAGCTCAGGTGACATCTTACAAGAGTCATCGTAGGTCTGGTGATTTTTCATCATTATAATGTTTACCTGTGTTTCACCTGTGTGTTTCAGTGCCCTGTTGTCCAGAGGGTGTGTCCGTTTCTCTGGTAAGCACTGACACTTTGGAGATCAAGTGGATGGCCTCTCGGGGGGCGGCGCTGTACGAGACTCGGGCTGTGGACGGTTCGCAGGTCATCCTGTGTAACGACACGGCACCGGTGTGTGCCCTCTCTGACCTCAACTGTGACAGTCCCTACAGCGTGGTGGTGATACCCTGCAATGATATCAGTGGATGCAACCGTGCATGCAGTGCTCACACCAAAGACACAGGTAAAAATCTTGCTCCTTTTCATATACACAATATGTATTTTGTTCATTTTTAACTGATGGGATGGCCCTCACCCCAACCATAGCTTGTTTTCAGGTTGTATTTTCAGTAGCACAAACACTGCTGAATAACCATTTAAATATTACAGGATTATTTTAGGAATAGTACAGCAGAAGTAGTATTTCTCTATGATCCTCTTGATCAGTTAATTAATCAATTAATCAGTCAAACTTTCTTGGTATAGCACTTTTCATACAACATAACATCATTCTGTTCTGTATTTATTTGGTCACTTCTTGAATCCTACTTTTATAAAAAACACATTCTCATGACTCTTATTTCATTTGATTATTCTAAATATTTTATAGTGTTCTAATTCACCTTTGTTATTCTTCCTCATACTTAGCTCTCTAACTTTTAAAGTGTTTTAAGTATTTTTATCATTGTTTGTCGACCATTTTATTTTGTCCTCTGAGCCACTTTGTGACTTTGTTTTGAAAAGTGGTATGTAAATAGAATGTATTAATATTATTATAATTTCTACCTCGAAAATGTAAGTGAGGACCTTCAAAGGGTATGGACACACTCAGCTGAGTTCTCTCTTTTCTTCATCCCTACCAGCTCCCTGCATGCCGACGAATCTGATGCTGAATCCGAAGAACTCCTCCTGCGTCAGCGTCAGCTGGACAGCTAACAACAGGGCTGCAACTTACACTGTGAGTGCGACAGGAGATGGCGGTGAACACAACTGCACCACCAGTGGAAACACCTGTGACATCACTGACCTTCCCTGTGGCTCCACCTACGAGGTCAGTGTCACAGCGACGAGCGCCGCGGGCCAGAGTTTACCCAGCTTCTCCGACTCTCTGGAAACAGGTGAGCAGTCAAAGGTTTGGATTGATCCATTCAATAAGGAAAGCACAGACAGGTGACGAGTTAAAGGACACAACAATTCAAATGTTCTTTGACAGAGGTTTTTACAAGTCTGTGTAACCTCTACACCATTCATCTGAAGGATGTGTAACACTCTGGGCCAAAATCTCTAGCAAGCAGTGGTGGAAATACTGTATATCCTCTTCTTTTTCAGAACCCTGCTGCCCTGCGAGTCTAGCAGTGGACCAGGTGACCCAGGCGACGACCAACGTCTCATGGTCTCATGCCAAAGGAGCCCACTCGTTCATCACTTCTCTGACATCATCACGTGGTCACGCCCGTTGCCACACCAAGGACTCCCACTGCCTCATGGGATGCATCACCTGTGGGACCAACTACACCGTCACCATGGAGGCGTTCAGCCAGAGCGGGCGAATGTCCAACTGCAGCTATCAGGGCTTCTCGTCCAGTGAGTGAAGATGTTTTGTACCAATGAGAACAAAAGACAGACTTTTATTCAAGAGTATCGGAACGATATTCCTTTTTCCACAGACATAAGGTTCTTTTCACATTAAGTTCTTCCTGTAAGAGCTGCACTGGTTACGTTAATGTTGCAGGGTGTATATGCAGCTTCAGGGACTATTAAAGACACACAAACATTATAATATTATCACTATTCTAATATTATGCTAATTTACATTTACTTTCTCTCGCTCTCGTAGGCGCGTGCTGTCCATCAGGTGTCCGGCTCTACAGGTTGCACAGTAACTCTTTGAGGGTGTACTGGCGCGGCGCTGGCAGCAGCCACAGCTACGTCACAGAGATGAGGGCCAGCAGCAACAACCACACCTGCACCGCGTCTCCCGGGGAGAACAGCTGTGACATCAGCAACGTCCAGTGTGGAGACGTCTACAATGTAGTGGTGTCTCCGCTCACACAAGAGGGCAGCAAAGTCCTGTTCTGCCCGCAGAGGTTGTACTCAGGTATGTCAGTGGGATCTCACACTGATGTCTGGAGTTGGAAAATGTTCACATTTGTTTTGTTGTTGAACAATTACTTATCTTTTCTTTTTTACAAATCTGTATAGTTTTCAGGATATTTCAAAGTTCATCATCAGTATTGACAAAGTCTATAGCTTCACAACGATTTCAGTCATTTTCTATACTTGTGTAAAGGGTTAGTTTGACTTAATTAGGATTAGAACAAAACAAGCAAACAAAGGAGTAAAGACAATTTTAAAAGTTAACTGAAGTTGACTGAACCTGGCCTTCTTTTGTTTCCCCTCTCACAGTCAATTGCGCAGGAAATGAAGTTGGCACAGGTGAGCACGTTTCCATTCTGAGCTTTTATTCTGCAGAAATATTTAAAAGCTTATTTGGTGTTAAAATCACTCAAACCCACTGTTTCTAACACTAATATTATGAGGTTTATCGGTAAACTGTTTTTAAATAAATAAATAAAACCAAGAAAAGCTTTTTAAATACATAATTTTTTCTAATATCGCTTCAACCTGCTTTTTGTCCAGTGATTTTCAGAGGGAAGAGGAGTGTGGACTAGCATAGGGTAAGTCAATATTCAGTAACTGTAAAGCCATGTATTGCATCCTTGCGCTCATGTTTACATTCAGTTTTTGTTCATATATGTCTTCATTTCATCTTGAAAAACAGACACAAATATTAAGATGAAATAAGAAAACAACATCACAGGCAAGACACAATACATTTAAATAGAAATTGAGTTTAAATAAGTTCCTTTCTTCAGACATATGGATTCCATCTGTTACACATGTTCAGGCACATACTGAAAGTTTTTTTTGATAATGAAACAGTTTCTACCGTCTGCTTCCTTGGTTTTAAAGGGTAACTCCACCACTTTGACAAGTTAGAGTTTGTTACAGGTCTTGAGGAGTCGGGCGGTACTACTGTATGGATAAAAAAACAAGTGTAAGAGCTTTTGCGTCTCCAGAGGAAACTGCATATAATCTGATGAATTGCCTCTAGTGATGTCACTCAGTGGCTAAGGTGCATTGTGGATATGTCTGTGCCAGGTTTTAAAAAAGGAAGAGGAATACATGGAGAAAATAAACGACGATATCGCTGGTTCTGCTTGATTTTGATCATTTGTTTTTAAACCGTCCACAGTGAGTCCAACAGTGTCGAAGGCTAAACCAGTGGACTGGCTGGTGCCTACATCACCCATAATGCAACTTAGCCACTTAGTGATATCACTTGAGGCAATTTATCGATTGCATACAGCTTCCTCACCAAGACCTGTAAACACACTTTGATGTGTAAAATTGATTGGGGTTACGTATTGATGTCTCCCTCTGTTGGCCACAATGAGACACTACTTTCATTTCAGGCTGAATGTTTTACATATTATTTCTCTCACTGACTCCTGAAGACTTAACATGACTGAAGCTTTGATGTTTTTGCCTTTGCAGCCTCCTCTCGACAGATACAACAAACGTTTCCATCCTCCTCATCTTCCCCTTCCTCCTGCCCTACTGGAATGAAGCCATGCTCAAAGCTAAATAGAAGAGCAACTATAAACCAGAAATAAACATGCCATGATACCTAGCTAATAACAAGATGAGTCATATGATATTAATAAAAAAATGAGATGTTGTTCAGTGTTGTTAACCTGCCTCTAAATGACGTTCGTGTGCCATGGTCAAGCAAACTGTGTCCTCAACAATCAGATCAAGCACTTAAATATGGCGAGAACACGGCAAGCGAACAAGAAGTGTACATTTTGTGTGTGGTATGGATTCAGTAAATATGATGAAGTGATAATGAAGAAACATTTGATCCACAAACAACCAAAACTCAACTGAAATGCTGTTCTGAAACATGATCTAATTTGGATCGTCACAAATTTATTTTATTTTATTTTTAATTTATCTGCAAATAAAGTATCTGATTGACAAAAAAATCAGTTAGCAAAACAGTAACAGTGCCCCAACAGATGATTTAAATATTTGATGGAACACGTCACCCCCTTTCATTTTGAGAATTATTAATTGGAGAGTTGACCAAATTAAAATATTATTTGTAGCTCTGTCCCCAAGTATGAAGCCTCCTGATGGTGAGTGACAGACGCAGATCATGTGTCAGCCTGTAGCCCACAGTGTCTGCAGTGTGCTGCTGCTCGTTCACAGGATGTTTGGAATATGTGTCGCGGTGGTTGTGAGAACCAGATGCATACTTCAGTTAATAAAGAATTCCCAGCATCATTTTTGTGTTTTGCGGTTTGTTTTTGCATGTAGACACAAAATAAAAACACAGAAAGCAAGAGTTATATTTAGTCATAATTCAGTTCTTTTGTGTGCTTTAGCCTCTCATAAAGCCGACTGTACGCTGCGACAGCTTTAATGGAAAAGCGTGTCATAGTCATTCATTAGAAGGGAGAAGTCCTGCCTGGACAAACTACTTCAGCACTTAAGCCAATCAACCAGTAGCCAATGCTGACAGCTCTGGGTATAAATAATCCCTTTAGAGTGGATATACAGTAGCTTGATCAATTTTAAGTCATAAAAAGTTGGGATGGGATGTGAAGAGGTGAGAACCCGATAAAGATATGAAACATGTCACTTTCCCTGATATTAAATCCTAGTGCGTATCAAAGCATGGCACTGTAGTGGTTCGCAATGTCGCCTCACCTGGGGTAGACGTAATTGAAAACATCTGCTCAAATTAGTGCAATTAGATCACTTTTTTACATACTTGAGTGCCAGGTACAATTTGAATTAAAATAATCAGATCAGATCACAAACAGACCAATGGAAACACCTGACAGATGGACAAAAAACCCACAAAACTCTGCAGCAGGCCCAGGTTTGGAGAGGTGACCATGACCACTGAGCAGAACAGCGCTGAAGTTCAGAACATAAACAGCATTAGTAGCATTTGAGAAGAATATTTTGAACTTACTTTTATTTTAATACAGGTAGTTTTATTTGTTGTTGAGTAATATTTCAGCAATGTAACTGTACTTGTACCTGAGCACAGATTTCAGTGCACTTTCCACCAATGTGCGTCACAGAAACAAAAGAGATAGCTAAGGTTAACTGATGACTCTCAACGTCCCTTGGGTGTCCCCGTTACCATCTAATGGTACAATTAATGTATGGATCAAGGTGTATGGTCGGGTCTGCTCAATTTGTAATGTGTCATGAGATTACTTTTTTTTAGATTGATTGATTGATTGATTGATTGATTGATTGATTGATTGATTGATTGATTGATTGACAACAACCAGTATACAGATGAAGGTCATCAGCATGCTGATTGGTTAAATCAAAACTTCTGGAAACCATGTGTGTTTGATGTTACAACGCTATGAACTGTGGGTAATTCCCTCAGGCAAAGTCAGCAGAAATACACACTTGTTTGTCTCGCAAAATGTCTGCAAAGACAGCCCCAAACCCTTTGCCGACTTAACGGGAAAGCTCCTCAAAGTCTGTGAGCGTGGACACTGGGATTGGGCCCGAATGTGTCTCTGGTGTTTTATATTCCTGACATCAGGTTGTATGTTCAGCCCTATTCTTTGCTGCAGATCCAAACTGTGTTTCAAAGATTGACAATATTTGGTTCAACACATGGATCTTCAAAAAGCACCTGAGCAAAGCAGTGGGCTCAGTAAATTCTGATTTGGTGATCAGACTGTTGCTTCCTGGTATCACCAGATTGCATGATGGAAAGCAATTAAGTACATTTACTCAAGTGCTACACTTAAGTGCAATTTTGAGTATTAGTTCTTTACTTGAGTATTTCAATTTTCTGCTACTTCCACACCACACACTTATTTGATAACTTTAGTTACTATTTACTTTGCCTCCTGAATAAGAGCCAAAGCAGTGCAATTTAAAAAGTCATTCAGATTAGAAAAAAACACTGATTCCAGTAATCAAAAAAAATATTAAACATTGGATCCAATTATCAGCCAGACCGTTAATCAACTGCTGGAACATGAGTTAACATTTTTATGATCCTGACAAAGGATGTCAGAGTAAGTCATAAACACAGGCACCAGGAAAAGTCAATAATGTCTTTCTATCCCTCAGCACAGGAGTTTACCGTCATTTACCTCAGGACACAAATTGAAAACCATGTCACTTTTCTTTACTATGAACTTATGTCACATCTGACAAAAAAAAGAAATGCCTGAATGTTTTGGTGCATTTTTCCTTTAAAACACACCCAGCCACCAACTTCACAGGGCCCCCATCCTAGAAACATGTGCCGCCCTGCCCCTCTTTCACAAACCAAGTTTCAGTTGGCTTAGGTCCCTCAAAAACACAAAAGGAATAGTTCTGGTATTATCCTCAGCAAGGATACTGTGATGACTCAGTGGGGAATAGTTACCATTCACGGCTTAAACGTGGAATATGACTCAGCTAAAGAGGCGGCATTTCTCTGAGACACACCAGTGTGGGAGATCTCCTCGCCTAAATCTGGAAGCCTGTCACTGTTACATAACATTGAAAGTGAGAATGTTTACTTAACGTTTCTTACCATAACCGTACAGTTAATAATTAAAAACAAAGATAACCCCAGAAAAATAGTTTAACACCACTCCATAACCTCAACAGCATCTTTTGCATCCTTTTATTCAACACATAAGGTTTTCAAAGCTATTTGGGGGTTAATGTTAGCGTGGCTAGTGAGTGGCAAACGTTTGCATTAATGTTGACTGGCTCAAGCTGGGCTCAACCTGGGTAACACCAGTAAAAACAATGCATACCAGCACAGAACATATCACATAGGAGACAAAATGGTGCCTCAGGGATATGTTCTCAGGAGGTTTTCTACTATGACCAAAATATAGCTTTATTATTTCATCTCAGCATCAGTCCACTTAACACCCTTCAAGATTTTATGAATTTCATGAGATTGAAATATGTTTGAAAGAGAAACAAAAATGAACACCAACTACGTATTGTTAACTGAAGAATACATCCCTCCTGTATTCAGTCTGCTTTCCTTGACAGCAGATTTTTTTAATGATAACAGGAAATGGCTTTGGACAAAAAATTAATCAAATCTTGATTCACGTGTGGACAGTGCTCCATTTCTCCAAATCCTTCATTAACCAGCTTTTGACAAATGACTGTCTCCTGAGGGCTTATCTGATCCGACCTGTAGCAGCCCTAGGCCTTGGCCCAGTGTCTGTGTTGTCCCTTTCCTGCACATGCTCTTCTTTTCAGATTCTTCCTGATGGCCTACCTCATTGAGGGATTGGTGTCACCTGTTTAGAGCCTTTATAAGCCGGGTGAGTCCAAGATGGTGCGCTCTCTCCCCCTCCTGGAAGACTGGTGCCTTTTTGGGCTCTCCATTTTGTTGGGGTTAGCCTAGGTATGGTTGGCCTTGGTTCATGTTACATCATTTAGGTTAGCACCCACAGTGTCAGTGCACCCAACACCCACCTGTCACCACTGACTTTACACCTCATAGTTTGCTTTCTTTAATAAATTATTTGAGTGGACCGTTACTGTGTTGACCTCCCTTTTTTGTTGTGCTCCTGACTGAGCCAGGCATAACAGACCTCATACCATCACAGTGAGTTGTGAATTATGTTTTATCACAGAATAATGAGCTAGCCGAACAGACGTCTCTCACATTACATTTTTATGTGAAAGGAAAGTGACTCTAGAAAGGACGTTAACGGGTCAGATGGCACCTCCTGTTCCAAATTATTTATTTTATTCAATCACTCAGTCTCAGCGTTGTACGCTAAGGTAGAAAAAAGTGATACAAGAATCAACTGCATTTTCCATCCACTGAGCACTTTGAGAAACGCGCTGCACCAAACTGAAAATAACAGCCACAAATTTACACAGTAAATTTAAAAAAAATCAACTTTACTTTAAAAAGTAAAAGACTTTAAAAGTCAGGCAACCAATTACTTAAGAATTACCAAGCAAAGTACACTACTACATTCAGTTTCTAAAAAAGTTTTAACAACTCTAAATGATTCATCAACTTTGTAATTTTGAGGTAAGTGGTTTCCCCAGTTTTTTTTAAAGTAAGGTCACTTTGTCAGATTTTACAGTGTACTTGGCAGGTGACTGGACAAGCCATCTGTCTATTACCGTCCATCACGGGCTAAACCAATCAAATCCAGGAGCCAGTTGGGGAATCAAACTCAAAACAAATGAAACTCAAAGGAAGTTGAGAGAAGAGCGAATAAACATAAACATGTTTTCCATACACTGTAAAATCTGACAAAGTGAATTTAACTAAAAAAATGAAGAAACCTATTACCTCATAATTACCAAGTAAAGTAAACTAATGATTTTAAGTTGTTAAAACTGCTTAGCTTGTACAACTTGAATTTAATAGTCTGCTTGAGATTTTTTTTAAAGTAAACTTTTAAAATTTGTTCAGTGCTGTTCTTTTTTGTTCTTTTAAATTAAACATCCTGTCCCATTCTGATATAACTGATGCTACAGCAGCATCTAGGCTAACCTCTACAGGAGCCACCACCGTTGTTTCCATAGGAACAGCTGCTTCTCTTGCTGGTGGTCCACACAAGTAGTGGCCAGCAGTTCATAGGTCCACTGTGTGTTCGGCAAGATGGACTCATGAGATCAGGTTGTCATGTGATTTCGCAACAGAGCAACAGAAAACAACCAAACCTTACTGTCTTAATTTCATTTTTAGGAGCAGGTGCAGAAAGTGTGACTGCGACTTTAATGACATGACAAGTTTATGGTAAGTTGCATCAAGAGGCTCAATACCCATGACCTGTAACAGTGTCTACTTCAGGACATTATCACTGCCACATAAAAATACAATGAAATATCAAGGTGTGCACTTCACTTGTCTCTATTCACTGCACTTCAAAATTGCACTATTGTTTAAGCGGGGTAGCTTGAGTTTCCCTGAAGGTTTATGGCCCGTATCCACTTTCATGTTGACTTCCTTTTTCTAATACATGCTGAGGCGGAGGTGATAGCTCTTTATTCTCCTGAGATAAAAGATTCTTTTCAGCCCAGCATGTAGCCTACATAAAAAACAGCTTTGGGATTAGTCAATCTAGGAGGAAATTTAGTAGATTTTTAGCGAAATCCATATCCAAACTCTAACAGCGAAAGACAACAAATCCAACATGGCAAACCGTGCGTGATGTGTTTTGTAAGTACATCCCATTTATGTCCCAATTCCCAAGTTTGGCATTCTTGACTTCGGTTTCAGAGGCACTTTTCTCCTTTGCTCGGACGGCCCCTCCCAAGGCTTTATCTCTTCTGTTCGGGTCATTCACTGTGTTCTCATGTTTTGTTACAGGGATGAAAAAGACGCAGCTAACACAGAGTCATTGCCATGTGTGAAGTCGCAGCATGCCTTCGAGTTCTTGAAGTACCTCTGAGGAAGGGAGGAAGGGTGGAAAGAAACAGAAACAAAATGTGGATCTTTGACTAGAAAAAGAGAAATAAACAATAACGGGCAAAACAGAAGGATATAATGTCTTGACGGTTTTTATACAACACGCTCTGTCTTGGGCCGATGAGTGATACAAGCGATCGCTTGTTTCTACTCAAGGGAGACAGGTAGTGTTAGTAGGTCAGGAGAGTCTATATGTAAACCATGGCACCTGAATACAAATGTTATGACACTGCTGCGATAAGATCAATGTACGTCAGGCACCTGTGATCAGATTCAACTGATTTACTAAAGTTTAAAGTGGATGGCCTCATTTTTTGCCCCCCCCCCTCCCTTGCTTGTTGGTTTGTCAGCAGGACTTCACAAAATCTACTAAACATATTTTTACGAAACTTGAATAGAGGATGGGCCTGAATGGGTCTGAATATTGAAGATAGTAATCTGGATTTTATTCAATATTTACGTGAACGTTATCTATGAGTGAGACAATTTTATGTAGATCCTTTGGAAAAAAAATTCAGTCTTCTAAGCGAGACTCATTATTTGGGGTCCCACAGAATTCATTGCTGCATGTTCAAAGATAACCCCTCCCTTTTGTCACAAACTGGGCTTGCACATTTGATGAAGGTGAAGAAGATAGCGACAAAAATGACCACAAAGCATTGATATTACAGAATAATTCATATTTTCTATGTCATTTGGGTTACATATGAATACATATATAAATATATATTAAGGGATGTCAATTACTTTTGGGTCAACTGGAACCCAACAGGAAGTTAGACCTCTTATGAATGATTATGAAACTCCAACAACAGAAATCCAGCTAGACTACTGACACACATATGTGCACATGTGGGTGTGTTCTTTTGAGCTGGTTGTGCTGAATGAAAAGTCACGTCAATCACACACCATTCACTGACGTAGAGTACATGAAAATTATATTCAATCATGTTATACTCTGTAAGAGCCTCAATAGAAGTAACATGTCTGATTTCTGTGGTGGATCACGAAACACATCATTTTATTATGAAATTAATAAAAGATAATGGATACGTCTGTGAAACACTAAAACAGGCAGACCAGTTCAGTTAGTTTATGATAACTTATGTGACAAATTGCCTTGATGGAGGTGATGCAACTGATAGATGCGTGAGAGCAAGTGTGACAAAGCGAGATAAAGGGGCCGATACAGGGACCTTCTTTTCATCCATGTCTTCAGGTAAATTCACCAAACTATCCTCCATCCCGCCCTCCATCCCTCCCCTCCTCACTGCCTGGGGCTGTTGGTGGGACAGCCTGGCCCCATTTAGGGATTACTGATTGGTTCCCATGCATGCAGGGCTGAAGTGCAAAAGAATAAAGAACACCTTTTGTATTTGACTCCCTCGAATGCTAAACTAATTGTAATCCCGCACTCAATGTCAAACATGGGATTGTTGGGAGCCCTTGGTTTTTCTTTAGCACTGGTATCTCTAACTCAGGTAACTATGTTTTTAGTTAACATGTGTAAAAATTCAAATATAATTTAGTATTCAAATGTTTAAAGAATGTTTTTGATTGTATTATGTTTTTATGTTTTTTTATTTGCAGATACCTGTGTGCACAAGTACAAAAGGTAAGTCAACCAACAAACTCATAATTAATACATTTTAGACCTCACATGTGTTTTTGCATCGGTCAGATTCTTTCAAATTGCAAATATCCAAAATTTATGATGTATCTTGGGTATTTCTGTATGTCGTTACCATCAATAAGTCATGTTTTAAGTGCTGTGTGTTTCCATCTTTTGCAGTGTGCAACATTTTGTCATCAGCAAAGCCCTCAGGCCCCTCATCTTATCTTATAAAATGGGAAAATCATCCTAATGCAACATACTATTTTTTGGACCTTCGGGTTAAAAACAGAACTAATACACCGGTTGTGGTGAGCCTGTTGGCACCAAGGACACAGTGGAATGTCAGGGGTTTGAGACCAGGGACCACATATATTGTGGTTCTCAAAGTCATTCAGTTCTTCCAGGTGGCATGTATGGATACATTGGAGGCATTAACAGGTAAAGATTATTATTATCATTATTATTATTCTTATCATTATTATTATCAATATTATTATTATTGTTGTTGTTTGGACAACATTGCCATACAATTTGCCCTCAGGGCTCAAACTGTGCCATACAAACACACATTCATAAATAATTATGTATATATAATAGTGATTTTAGATACATAAACATAAAATGAGCTCCCCAATAGACTTATTTGAGCACAATAGTGGTCGTGATGTGAGCTGTATCAGATTCTAACCCACCCTGCGTCTTTACGTGCAAAAACGTGGCATTACGCACGGACAAAACTCAGACATGTTGCTTTTCTCCCAGTACCTGCCGCATCGCAGATTGTAAGTGGCCAGGCATTGTCGAGCACTTCCGTCTTGGTAGAATGGACCGAAGAACCCTCGGCAGATTTCTACTTTCTGGAGGTGCACTCTCAGGCCACCGGAGAGAGGTTCAACCTGACCACCACCAACCACAGTGCAGTGGTGGCAAACCTGCATCCCTCCACCAACTACGACTGCTACGTCTACACGGCTAACCAGGCCGGAAATGGAAGCAGAAGCAAAGTGAGGACCATCACCACATGTGAGTGATAAGTTTCAGTCTGTTTGGAGACGAAAGCGTTTCAGGGAAGGGCAGTTGTCGTAGCTACAGAGTGGTCAGTTGAAGAAGCCATGTTGACAACAGAATAACAAGACACAATGACCACAAAGAAAACAAGATATTATTCAGATGATTTTATTATCATAAACCATCTCTGCAAATCTATTTTTTTCTTCATGGAATGAAGTGTAATGGCTTATTATGTTTATTATGATGTAGTCAGTGTTTCCAGCTAGAGTGAATGTATTTGCATTAAACTCCACTGACATATTACACTCCTAGAGTATGTAACAAGTAATAAAAGTGTCAGACTGTCCACTGAGTGAATGAAGTTACTGCTACCATTATATTGTTCTTCAATGTTCTTCAAAATGCGGGTATTTATTATTAACATCCCGCAAAAAAGGCTGTACAATCTGTACAGCAGCTATCTATCCATGTTAGTGGCTCTAACACAAATCTAAAATTGCTTTGGTGCTGGAAAGTTACAGACTTCATGGTAATTAAAGGGTCAATTTACCAAAATCACAAAGAAACTTACCTCCTGTCAAACAACAGGCAGCCATGCAGACCGTTTTCAGACAAATTATGTGTTTTTCTTTTCATATTTTGCCGTCACTTTAATACAGGTAAGTTTGTTTGGGATGTTCAAAGTTATTCCAACGGTTTTCGGACTGTTTTGGTTTGGTCCAAAACATGACATTAATATCCAATGTATCTAATGTTTCCAACTTTTCTAGAAACATTTTAACATTTAATGGTTACACTGGAAAGTCCAAACCTCACTGTGGGCAGTTTTATTTGGAACTACCCTTTTACAAAAGAAGTTTTTACAAAAACATCTACATTGATGAACTATCAGTAACAGGGACAATGTTTCTGCCGCTGTCGAGTTTTCTTACCATAATATTTCAAATCTTTGAGCTGCACACACAGTACAGTGAATCTGTTCAACTTCATTGTATTTGGGTGACCACACAAGCTTCAGAGGCAAATATCAGCAAACTTACTTAAAGTATCAAGAGTAAAAGGACTCATTCTGCAGTAAAAATGGAACAAGATGTAATACTACTGCTGCATTAATGTGTAGGTTACATTTTACTGTAGATGTTTGAGATTGAGGTCAGATGTATATTCAAAGATTATCATTGTAACCTTGCCATCTAAGAGATAGCTAGTTTCCCACAAGATGTAGTCGAGCAGGATAAAGTTGCATAAAAAAATAAATATTCAAGTACAGTACTTGAGAGTAAATGTATTTAGTTACATTCTACCAGTGACTTTCAGAAAGCCTAGACACTTTGAGTAAACTAGAACATGTCATTTTTATGATTTTTGTGAATTAACCCTTTAACCCCACTCCTGAACTTATCATTGGGTGTAAAAGCTGAATATGAATAACATGAATGACAACAGTGACCCTTTTGGAGGCCACAACAATTAGCTTCACATTAGTGAATAAAAAATCTGATTGAATGATCTCTCTCTAACTAAGTCCTCACGTCTGTCTGCAGTGACGGTGCCTCCAACCAAAGTTACAGTAACACAGACTGGCCGGGGTACGGCGAGGGTGATTTGGGAGCCGGTGGAGGATGTTCTGTTGTACCACATCGCCATCCAGGACATGGATGAACCCAACAGACCGACTTTGTACAACATTACAGACACCAAGCTGGATGTTCAAGGCATCCTCCCATGCTCCACCTACCTGATATCAGTGTCCTCATTCAACATGTTCCTGCAGCCGAGCGAGCCCAAAGACTTCACATACACCACCAACAGTGAGTCAGAAGAGCCAAACCAATATCAATAACTTGGTGATTAGGATCTAGGTCAGCTATTCTCTCTAAGGCATTGCTTACAGACATGCAGAATATGATCCTTAGGGGAAAAAGGATTCAGATGGCCTGACAACCTACTTGTTGTTGAGTCAGTCACGAACAACATAAACCCTAGAAAAAACAGAAATCTGAGGTGATTATTTTAGTGTTTTTACGCCATATCAGATATGGCACAAACAGCTTTAACAGTACATTGTCAAATAACTGGAAGGAAAAAATACCCAAATCAAAAATATAACAATAAATAAGTCACCTGATAAATATATGAATAGTGAATCTGGCCAACAGTAAGCAAGGCACATATAGTTAAGCTGCACTATAATGTTGATCGACCAATAGGAGTCTGACACAGTTTGAATGACAGCCCTCTCATTTGCATAATCAAGCAAAAATGCATTAAGAAATATAAAAAGAAAATATATGGAAAATGTGTGTGTGGGAGAACTCAAAGGTGAAATAATACAGAAATAATACAGCAATAAAAACATACATCCATTTAAAATTAATAAATGAATGCAATAAAATTGCTAATCAAACAGGAGAATGAAAAAATCGTGGGAGTTAATACAGAAGTGAATAAACAGAGAGGCAATTTTAAACAGTGTCATATTTTATGAAATAATATATATGCCTTAATTTAATGTTAATGTGTCCTGACTTTGGGATTTTCGGTTCGATTTTGCCATAGATTTGCACCTTTTCAGATTATATGATAGTTTTGAGCAGAACAAAGCTCCTCTTCTAGTCAAAACAACTCTCCAATCAGGATTTCTGGAGAAGATGGGCCTTTAACACACTCAAAGACATATTTTCCTAAAACACTGACTTGTTAAATTTTATACATCGTGAAAAAGACTCCCACACACTGTCCAGTTCACTTGCAATTAAGTTTATTGACAACGTTCCGGTACTTACAACATCAGGTTATCTTAAAAGACAATGGTGGTCTTAAGCTGGGTTGTGGTCTCGCGTGGCCCCATCCACAAGCAGACATCCCTCAAAACCCCATTAAACAAACCTGGACCACCAGATCTACAACCTTAAGGTGTGCACGCTTAAAATATTATACATCCAAAGTCATCCGACTGTGTTTTTTAATGTACTCACATCGGCTTAACATGATGGAAATACTTTGCATTAAATTATATACTTTTCATGAAACCTTTATTATAGCTTTACATGTGAATTTTATATGTGATTGAACTACAATAAGTCCATATTTTGGGGAAATGTTTTGTGTGTGAGGGATAATTATATGAAACTGAAAGTATCAGTCCACTACAATCTATGTTCTATTTTCTCATGTAGAATCAAACAAACATCATGCTGATGTACTGTGTTTCTTGCAGAGCTGACACCAGTTTCCTCAGTTTCCGTGGACTACACCTGCACCACTAACACTGCCACGGTGCAGTGGTCGGCCGTGTTCGGAGCTGAATCCTACGAGGCCTTGGCGATGGGCGATAACGGCACGGAGCTGATGTGCACCAGCCAGAGCACCAGCTGCCAGATCTCCGGACTGCAGTGTGGCCAGAGCTACGAGGTGCATGTGACACCCATTTCAGAGAGCTGCAAGCACATGTTAAACACGACCTGGACCACCTTTCAGACTAGTAAGTTCGTTTGTCACTTTATCAGACATACAATCTCCAGAGTCCACTTTGATCAAGTTTACACAATGGAGATTATTTGACCCTCTCATGACCACCCAGGACCATTGTTGTAACCCTTTATTCATATGGGAGCTGATGGTTTTCTCTCCACTTAATCAGCACAAAATAACGAAACAATAATTTTGAAGGAAAAGTTTTTAAACGCTGGACGTGTCAAAAGTGTATGTACAATAGAGAAATCAGTCTTTTAGTATCTCTGTTTAAAATGTTTTTTGAATCATATCAGGAGCTGGATTTCTTCACAGGTAAAGGACTAGAAAGCGGGAGGGAAGTTGTGTCACTAAATCACTACTATTTTATCTGTCATTTCCTTTAACATAAGGCCTTTTTTTATTTCATTCAAAGTATATAAAAGAACTACTACATTGGTGAAACTAAGCAAGAAGACAAAGAGAAAGGCAGGGAATCCAGGGTAACCAGGGTAACCCTCAAGGTAATGTTTCCAATTTAGTTTTACAGTTTCGCAAAGTTGCATATTAAAAAGCAAAATGGTCAAAATCAAAGCAGTAGAGATCTTGACGGCTCTAAAAGGGTTCTTAAAGTTTCCAAAATACAACTCCATAGCATTCTTCATCAAATCCTTGCGGTCTGATAAACATTATTGTCTTTCAAACTACTTTGTAATGGAGTCTTTCTGATGACACCACTGTGACATTATCTGGGTTTGGAAAGTTCCTCCAGAACCAAAAAGATATTAGGCAACCGTTTTCACAGGCGGACCAGCAGTCCTCGTTACTAGTCAACTGAATCTCCTGTGAAAAATCAGCCAAGTGCCCCTTTCAAAGGGAAGTTTCAACAGCGATAGTCACTGTTAAATAGTTGAGAGTTGGTAAATGATGCATATTGGCAAATTCATCCCACTTCACTGGGGTTTAAAGGTAAGCAGAAAATAATTCTGAAAACGTCTAAATGGAGGAAAGGTGCAGTGAAAGAACTTCGTATGAAATAAAACCAAACTTGGCCATTATTTCACCGGAGTGAGCCAACAAGTAACCTGCCCATGTATGCCAGTTAAAGGAATGCATGGCTCTGTGTCTATTAAGTAATTGGCAGATGAAAGGCCCCACCCTGTCTTCTATTTTGCGAAGGCACTAAATCCTTTCATCTCACATATCGCTCTATTCTGTTGGAGAGCCTGGTTGAGATTTGCTTTGTCCTACCCCGTCCCTGGGGCCACATTGTCTACTGCTGTAGAGTTGTCATGACTTGGATGATGCTGAATATGATTTCATGACAGGCAATTGTTTCAGGTCAAGGATACAGCCATTTAATACGTGAAGGAAAACACTCAGTTACTCAATCCAGTGATATAAGATCCTTTAGCAAAAGTCTACAAAGGACGAATCATCATTTTGAGATCATATTGATTTTGTTTTTGATAATAATAGTTATTCTGACTGAATTCTGACATTGAAATCCTACCAAACTGACAATTAGCAAAAATGCATAAAGAAATGCAAAAAGAAATAAAGAAACATTTGGGGCTACACATATACGAAGAGAGAATAATACACAAAGTAACAGAAAATAGATGAATAAATGAATTCTACATTTAAATGAGAAAGCAAATTGGGGAATTAATACATACAGAGGTTAATAAATACAGAAGCAAATTTAAACCAAAATCTAATTTCATGTCACGTTTTATGAGTTAATGAATGGCTAGATTTCATTTTAATGTTATTTGATACATTTAATGGTGATCCTTTATTTCTGATTTTGCCAGTTTCGGTCCTCCATAGATTAATAAAAAGCACGAGCAAGGGACGCTCCGTCATTTTTACTTAGTTGTGATTTTGTTTTTCAATAACATATTTGTCATTGGGCTCTTTTGATTCACAGAGCATGATCCACATTTGAATCACATCAAACTGACAAATCAGATTGAAGATAACATCGGGGACTTGACTCCAAGACTATTCCGTCAAGTTTGTGTCCATTTGGTTTCACCTCAGGATGTGGATCAGGTCATGTCAGGCAGGAGTCATGTGGGAATAGCTTGTTTACAACCTCTTTTTTTTCTCCTTGTTTTGTTTTCACAAGTTTATTTGAGTGCATCACTAGGTGTCGTCCGTGAAAACTGGGTCTCCTATTGAGCTCTACTGTCTACATCATATTGTGTTGTGTTCATGCTGCTAAGAATGAGCCTGTGTTCGTGTTAAACCTGAAACCTCTTACAGTGAAAAGCAACACTGGAGCGCAATCTTCAGTATCAGGGCGTTTTAACCTGAAAAGGGATTGGCCTCGCCCTTGATCCTGATATTTAAGCCCATTTACTTTTTGTATTTTTTGTTTTATTTGACCTCTCTTGTCCTTTTAATGCTATATATCTATTGGTGTAGAGAACATTCAGAAAAAGTACTTTACAGTCTAAATTTGTGTATAAATCTCCATGTCCTTTCAGTTCCCTGTCCTCCCAAGAACCTGGAGTTGTTGCGAGATTGTTCCAGCGAAGTCATCATCTTTTCCTGGGAACACACAAACAACACAGACCACTACATGGCCAAGGCAGTGGACTCTCAGGTACTGTATTCTGGGTTACATATGTTCAATGATACTCAATGCTAACGAGCATTACCACTCTCGTGTTTGCATGCTGAATATGAAGCCGCAGCCAGTTACCCTAGCTTAGCATAAAGACAGAAAACATAAATAAATTCCACCCACAACCAGGCCTGGAATTTCATCATTTTCGAGGCAAGGCCACTTGGCCTTTCGTGTTGTCAATTATTTGAGGGCACAAAGGCCAAAAACCAGGGCAGCAAGGCCATAAAATAAAACAATGATTTTAAGTCCACGTCCATAATGAATTTAATTTAAGGACTAAGAATGTATAAATATCTGTAAAATGAATACATAAACATTTTCAACTTTCAACTATTCATTAATTCATAAATGCGTTTATTTTTTTTTTTTTTAACATATACTACAAAGTGACTAGCATTTATGCCAGGTTATGTGATTAATCAGTCACTATCGTTTGAAGATGGGGATGGAGAGTCAGGGAGAGTTTCAGCGTGTGTTTTAGGGTTCCTTGGACCATAAGGATGAATGTTGGGCCTCTTCTTGTTGATGCCAGCTGCTCACCATCTTGCGACAGATTATTGGCTGAAAAAAAATTGAAAAAAGTAATCATGTGATGTATCTAATAGCACTAATAAACCCAATGTTTTAAACAGAACAACCAGGTTTATGTATTTATAAGCAAACGACATTTTTGTTCAGTGTACATGATGAACTGATTCACTGAACAATATCTGGCTAACAATTATTTTTGTTTTGTTAGATAGCTAACATACAAACAAACTACAGTAAAGGTATATAGTTGCCTCTTTAAACATAATTTACCACTCACATCTTACAAAAAATCTCCATGGTTTTGCAGTTTTTAGCTGCATCTGCAAAGCTTTTTTTAAGGCCCCTCTCCCTCGGTTGTTTGCTTGGCATGGTGATTGCTGGCGGTAAATGAATAAAAGTACCGGTAAATATAATGTAATGAAACAAGCTAGCAAGCGTTTGTTGACAAAAATGTTCCAGGCTGAGGCTATGGTTAAACACTGGGTCAATGTTGTAGCGATATACTGTACAAGCAACGTGTATTGCGTAAATTTAACGCTAACTTTAGATTTAAATTTTTTTCCGCTAATTTATCACACCGTCTTACCTCAGATCCGGCAACTTTTTCCTCCTCCTCAGACCCAACGTCTCGGTCACACGGACGTTGGGGGTGTGTTTGATGAAGTCTCCTGGTTAGATTGCTGTCAAACTGTCGTTGTAGCCCGCCCGAGCAGTTCACTGCAGGCTCGAATCAAACCTACCACTGGTGATGTACGCATCGTCTCATTTGATGTTGCCAGAATGTCATAAAAAGACGCATTTTTTTCCCGCAAAAGATGCCGGTGTTCAAAGCCGCGTTGACAGGGAAGAGGCAGAGGAGAAAACGGCAAAATCAACTAGGGCAGTGCGGGCGGGGCATCAAGGCCAATGTGGCCTTAGGGCAGCTATTGTTTTCAGGCGCACAAGGCCGAATTGCATGGCCTCATGAAATTCCTACACTGCCCACAACCATCTCTAGAGCTCACTTATTAAAATGTTTCATAGAATGCAGAGGTCACGCCCCTTCAGGTTTTCCTCAAGGGACCTTATTTTGTATAATAAAAATGTATGGTGGTCAATAGAGAGAGATAAATCATTACAGTGCTGGATCCCTCTTGAATTGTTTGGCAATTTAAAAGATCATTTTTCAACTTGAGAAAGCCGCAGTTTGTCATAAGAACTAATGAAATATCAGGCTGTGAAAATATGAAGTTACAAAGACTATGCAGCCAACATTCGCGTTAGCTCACAGAACGCTCCTCTCACTTAACTATCAGTTGTCAATGTGACCAGATTCATTGTCATTTTCACCTTTTTTGTACAAACACCATATGTGTCGCTCATGGCACAATTCAAACGGGATACAACATTTATCTGTGTTTCCCCATTGATTACTGTACAGTTTCTTTCAGAAGTAATGTCCCATAAGATCCGACCGTTTGGGTGAATAATTGATTGTGATTGGCTGGAGGCAGTCAATTAATCGACACCTCTGGAACTATATCTTATTTACATCACAGTGACATGGCTGGTCAGGAAGCAGTTATTATTGTTTAACGTGCTGTGAAATTATATGTACTGTTTGTTGACCGTACGAAATGTTTTTGACTTTGAATCTTGCTGGCATAACATCAATGATCACCTAACAGCTGAGCCACCTGAGTGGACTAGTTTATCTTCCGTATCTAAGGTCCGTCCTGTTTACATTATGTAGCGCCTCTCTAGCCTGTTTGACTATAGTGAGAGGTGGCTAACCTGTGTTTTTTAAATATCAAAAATGGCTTGGAGTTTCTTAGTAAACCTAACAGTATTGTCCTTTGTCTCACCTTAAAATATCAAAAGTATTCAATAACCACACCTGTTTTATTGAAAAGTATGAGCTATTTATTGTGAAAAATTGAACTCACTGGTTAAATGTTTCTTTCAATGGTCTTATTAAATGCTTTGCAACTCACAATATCCAGTGCATTCACAGACACATTTAAAACACATGGGCCCAAAGAAAAGAAAATAGCCAGCAATAAAATAGCCTAAATGAAAATACCCAGTTCAAAGTTGCAGGCCTGAAGGTAGCTCCTGTATGTTGTAGCCTTAAAGAAAATGGCTGCTTCACCACGAAGACAAAAAACAAACACTGGTACCGTCATTGAATTGTGTTAGCCTCCCGCGCTCAGGATCCAGGCGGCCAGAAACAGGAGGCGAGATGAAGAGGAGACTCACACACCGCTGACGATATCGACAAAGTCCACCGCTCGGCAACGCTGTCCGGCTCCGTCTGGGTCTCTGTAGCCCTTTTCACACAGCGTCTCCGGATTAACTCCGGAGCGGTGGTTCACCAATTCTCCGCAGATGGTGATTCACACAGAGCCGAGCAGCCAGACGAGCCGGAGTGTCAGTTCACACAGAAAGCCGGCGCTGCG
>OMLP01044915.1:19656-44630 GCA_900302685.1 Spondyliosoma cantharus | reverse complement strand
GACTCCGCCCGGAGCTCGCAACTCCCTCACGATGTGTTTCCTCGAGTAATCAATAAATCGCTCCTTCAACTTCTCCAAGCACAACACTCAGTGTGGGATGAGAGCTTGCGACTATTGCGCAAGCGCGCAGCTGAGGCAGTGTCGCTGTCAAATCTGTCCCTGGTAAAAGTAACGTTGTACCCAACTGAAAAAGGAACTACGTTTCGTTACCATATTTTCAGTAGTAACGCGTTACACTACTTTTCCCCCGAAAAAGTAGTTACGTTACTGTAACGCGTTACTACCCAACACTGCATCTAACTGACATCACCTCGTTCGTTGTGCGACGTGGCTGAGGAAAAAGTCATTAAAAATGCACCTAGCATTTTAAAAGCGGCCATCTGGACACATTTTGGATTTTATGAAGACACTGACGAGCGCGAACTGGACAAGACGCACATGATGTGTAAAGTGTGTCACACAAAAATTAAATACATAGGGAATAGAGATACTTGAGATACCACGTTAGCCGTTTTCTCCCAGAGAGTCTACCGTCAACGTTAGCGGTTGCCGAAGAGACAGTAGACCCAGTTCAGCCAAGAACTGATGCCACGCTGCCAACTCTGCCACACAACTCGGAGAAAGGGGAGCGAATAACCCAATCTGTGGCAACTTTTATAGGTAAGAATCGACGGTATTATTCTGTTGTTGACAACACCGGGTTTTGTCACCTGTTGAAGACACTGGAGCCGTCACGCAGCCACTACACAGAAAAGGTTACACCTGCACTTTACCACGAAATCATGGCCCAGGTAATTTCGCAATGAGCCAAGCTAATCGAGTATATTTATTCACACAGGTAGGCTCGGCCAATTAAGGCAATGGTAAAAATTTAAATCAGTATAACATATTTCATATGTCAATTAACATATTATTAACAAGTAAACAGCACTACATAAACTTGTGGTTCTAGTTTTTGTGATGTTTGTGCTTTCTCAGAGCACATCAAATAAAAAGGGAGTTCATATACCGTATATATCTGACTGCCTGTCTCTTTTGATGAGAACAAAGCCATGTGCAGTAATTGTGATGCATCGTAGAATCAAATCGAATCGTTGACTGGATAATCGTAATCGAATCGTGAGACCAGTGAAGATTCACACCCTTAACATCTACACACTGTACAGGTGGTTGTATGTACCACTTTTAAAGTTGGTTTATGATCAACCAATATATGTTGAAGAAGAATAAGCAAACACTGTTGTCTTGTCATGACATTAAAACTGCTACACTTGGGTTAGGCAACACAGTGTAGACTAGAGAGTTAAACATGTAAAAGAAATATTTAAACACAGTTGCTTTGACCATTCATCCACCAAGCTGTCTGAGCAACTTGTCAGACATACTGCACAGTGAGGGATATGGGATAATCTGTGTTTTCACTGCTTCACCAATTTGACAAACTAAGGAATTAACAACACTATAGTTGTAATGAAAAAATGTTCTAGTGATTCGAAGAATGCATGATGAAGCCATTTTAGTCTTCAGACAACACCGGTATAACTGTACGATGTGTTTTTCACATTTTTGGAGCTTTATGATGCCTTTTCCTTTTGCACTACATTCTGCCTGTGCGTTGGAATAACTACGTATGGTTGAGGGGATGATGTGCCATGTAGGGAACTATCCCTTTAAGACTCACATGTCAACAGAATGACCTTGCCTATTCTCTCAGTGTGTGTGTGTTTGTGCAAGAAAAAATCTGTTGGAAAATGGCACTAGATACTGGCACTATGCAAAAAGGAATATGGTAAATGGTTGAACTTTTGAGGAGTTCCAGTCAAAGTGTTCCCGGGAAACTAGTCTATTTTCACATGCTTTTTTTTGTATTCTCCATCTTTCTCCATCTCTGTGCTCTCTTACGATGCTCCTAGCGTAGAGCACCCTCTGTTTGTCTGAATATGTACTTTTATCCAAAGCATAATGTTTGAACAAGCTTGAAACATCACACTTCTAACCCTGACAGATTGCGCCAGGTCCCCCTTGATCAGAGCAAGCACCAGGCCCTCTGTGTTTTTGCTGAAACAGTTTCCTCTAGAGTTTCAGTAATTTCATTCCTGTTTCTTTTTTCTTTTTTTTTTACGTGCAGCCTCACCCCAAAGGAGCAAGGATAGACGTGTCCATCAATGAGTGCTATGACGGCTCGTATGTCGGCAACCCTCAAGACATCCACAGCCAGCCTGGCTTTGCTTTCAGTCGCAATGGCCCAGTCAAGAGGACGGCTGTAACTCACATACTGGTTTGCAGGTAAACCGACGACCTCCGTTTCAAAAGCAGTGTTCGGATTCAAAGGCACGTGTGAACACTTGCCAGGAACACTTTAACCAGACAACAGAAAAGTGTAATTTTAACTCTTTTCTCTCACCCTTCCACTAGGCCTAAGAGGACCAAACCAAGTTTGTCAGAATTCCTGGAAACTGAGGATGGAGAGTTGGAGCAGCAGAGGACCTATGTTAGCGGACACAACCGTTTGTACTTCCACAGTGACAGCTGCATGCCCCTGCGGCCCCAGGAAATGGATTTAGACAGTGAGGATGAAAGGGATCCAGAGTGGCTCAGAGAGAAGACTGCAACGGTGAGAAGCCATTACTCATTGTGTCCTTAAGTGTCTGGCTTCACTGTTCAATTAAAATGAACCACTTGCCTTTAATTCAGACTAGATAATCTAGAAGTTGACCTAGTGTAGTTCTGCAAGTATTAGTAATGATAACAGGATTATGAGTAACTCATCAGGATAGGGGAATGGTCAGTTCACCTCTTTGGAAATGCTCCACCTGTCAACTGGGGTAAACACACACTCTGTAGCTGTTTTTCCAATGGGGTATAGCAGAGTGGCATTGCTACCGGAGTTCAGGAAAGGCCATCATGCTGAAGTATTTAAACAAACTATGACACATGCCTGCAGTGATTCAGGAGATCAGGAGGGGCGAGGTAAATATGAGCGGTACAGGATTGGATACATCAGAAATTGATTGTCCGATTCGCTGGTCATTGCCGGGCGTGCATCTCCACAGGAAATGGTTTGGCCAATCAGTTAACCCTACACTGGACTTCATGAGGCTGTCAGCTGCTGTTCCTTCATTTAGTTCTGTTGAAACTAACTTGAGAGGCAGTGATTGAAGTCCGTTGTAATGATTGCAATTTTGAGTTTGTGGTGTTAGGACAAGGAAAACTGAAAGGTCTGCTACAGTCTGATCTTGTCAATATGCAACAAGACATCTCTGCAGTTTCACAGATCCATACTTGAGATTGAGTGGAGAGCTACTTTCTTAGTGTCTTCGTAGTTATTAACTATATAGATCTATATAGATCATAGATTCAGATGGACATGAACTTTTCAAATAACAGTGTCACTCCACTAATGGAAAGAGCACGAACCCAGCAATGAAATCAATCAAAGGAAGAATTGTGGTAACTTTGACTGAGGCCTGTAAACAACCAAAATCAAAGTCTTAGAATCTTCTGGAGTACGAGTGGTTGTGTATGAGTGTTTTCTGAGGTCTTAAAATGAGAGGAAAACCATCGAAATAAGTAATCGGAGTACTGATTTTCGTGCCGAATTACCATGGCAACAAAGACTCAAAGCATTTGGGTCAGCCCTGCTCCCCATAAATAACTTAAAGGTGCTCAGAGCATAAACAGTTGCCAACACGGAACACGTCTTCAGCCTGCTCTTATATTTTTATCACTTCAGTATGGATTTCCTGAAGCTGACTACATTACTTGCCATTATTTCTATCACATGGCCGTCAGGACTGAGAGAAAATGCCTAAAATTAATTGATTAACATTGAAGTTGTTGCATTGCTGTCAAAACAAATCATGCCGGTACTGAAGTAGGAAATGCATTACACTGCTAAGTGCCATTGTTGTAGCTTTTCTCAAAAATGTATCCACGGTAATTGGCTACTCTTCTGTGTTGAGGGGTTTTACCAAAAGTGTTCGTAATGCATCATTATCATAGTATAATCTTACAAAGGGAAATGAACACATTTAATTTTTTTTTTTTACTTTCAGCAACTGGATGAGTTCACAGATGTCAATGAGGGAGAGAAGGAAGTGATGAAGCTGTGGAACCTGCATGTGATGAAGCATGGGTACGTTCAATGGTAACTACTGCGGCGTGGTGGGCATTTCTCTATTTTCAAGCAGAAATATCATTGTTGTATAATGTGTTTATTTACATAGTTTTTTGATGGGTCAATTTCATACCCTATTTAAATCCAGAGCATTTAGAAATTCACTTGTAATATCTCATGTACAGTCGTATCTTAGCTCTTCTCCATTTCCCCTGCAGTTTCATAGCAGATAACCAGATGAATCAGGCCATCATGCTCTTCGCTGAGAACCGTGGTGCCCATATAATCCGCCGCAACCTTTGCCGCAACTTCCTCCTGCATCTAGTCAGCATGCACGACTTCAACCTGGTGAGCACGGCCACCATCGACCGCGCCATGGCCCGTCTGCGACAGATCCAAGAGGAGCTCCCGGACACAGAGGAGGAGCAACTGGACCAGACTCTGGTATCAGCAGGAGCCTGCAACGGCACCGCCGTCACCTCCACTGGGGGTAAACAGGGCAAGAGGACAAAAAGCGCACTAACAGACTGATGTTGGTTGGATGGATGGATGGAACAATGATTGTCGTCTTTTTTTTCTTTCTTTTTTTGATTTGGGTTGTTATTTTTTTCTTCTGCAATGAACTTTACCAACCCTTTGGTGCTTAGATAGGTGGCAGAACTGGTCACTGGAGGATCTGACCTGAAGCAGACCAGTATACAAGGTAAACAAGTTTATGGAACTTGAGAATTGAACCAAATATGAACAATATACAAGTGAATCACCCACATCTACACAACCCAGGAGTTTGAGGACTGGATGATGCAAGTTGAGTCTACTCAATATGCATTTTGTAGGTACCACTGAAGTATCCGTCTTTGGGGGTGAAAGTGTGAACAAACTGAGAGTCTTCTGATGTGGCACGACTGTCTTTGGTATGTCCTTGTTCAAGACAACTGTATCAAGACTACAGTTAAAACTGTACTGGTAACATTGTCACTCTTGATTATTTGTACACATACACAATAACCTTGTTGAGAACTTATCCTTTTTAGCTGATTATTTTAGCACTTGGTGTTTGTATTTAGAAAGCTTACCTTGAATTGTCTTTTTTTTTTTTTTGTTTCTTTTAAATTCATGCTGCGCCAAATGTTAAATGCAGCTTTTCCACTGTCATCAGTGGAGAAACTTTAGTGGGTTTGATTTCACTGTTGTGAATGACATTTAATTTGAAGGGTCATAGAGTTAAAAATCTACACTTGGAGCCCATGTCTAGAGTATATGAAGCTCGTGATAGGACCCCACAATGGATCATGGGTTTTGCTGGTAGATTTTGCCATGACAATAGTGTTTTATTGTAAAGCCTTTAGATCCTTTTGAAGAGAATACATTCAAAACATCCACTTCATCATCCCTAAGCCTTTTGGCCTGCATTGATAATAGCTCAAGGAAAGCCAGGGAACTCAACACGACTGATTTATTCCTCTTTTTTTCCTAAGATTTACTGAAACAACCAGCAGCACATCACTTCATGTATTGTGTCGAGTGCAAAACATTCAACACATGAAAGTCAACAGTTTTTTGAACATCATGGTTTGTTTTTTTAAACATGGGTTGTGAGTATCAGTAGCTGACTGAAATGCATATACATGTGATCAGATCAAATGTTAAGCTGTACCCCGTCATGAATCCAATAATTAACAGATTGCAGTCTGTCTTTTAAAGCAATATGCTGTTTATTGGAGGTTTGGTTTTCAGGTTCAAGTCAGTTGTCTTTCCTATTGGGTGCAGTTTATGCCAAAGGGGAATATTTCCATCAGTCTTTCTTAGTTCTGTAAAAAAAAATATATTTTTTTTGTGCATAATTTCCTTTTTGTTTCATTCCATGACAATTTTTTTTTTTTTTTTTTTTAAAGCAGTGGTAGTTCTGTTTTGTAGTGTGCACATAAATCGGTGATCGTCACCATTTATTATTTCATCAGACTTCCCGTGTGGACAACCAAATTTTACAATATATTTTCCTCCCTCTCCAACATTTGTGGAGGGTTTCTGTATTCATGTTGAAAAAGGGAGACATATTCACCATGACTGTCAAAACACCCCATTTAAAAATTGTGAACTGTACACTCTGGCTAAGGGGATTTTTATATTTAAAGAAATAAAATACATTTGACCTCAATGTGTGTGCAATGTTTTGATGGTTTAACAATTTGTGCCCCAAATGGTCAGCCTCAGGTTGTGTTACGGTACTTTCCAGAGATAGAATCAAGATGAGCAAAACAGTTTGCTGCATGTCATATGACTGAAATTTGCTTTTTCCTCCGGAGCTTTTGAACACATCATACTGTCTTCATCCCCGGATTGAGCTTGACAAGTGTACTTTAGGAAGTGAACCTTGCATTGAGGCTATTGTCAACTCATGGGTTCAAGGTAGAGAGTGGACAAGCTCATGGTAGATGTTTTACTTTGGCACTGAAATAACAATAAAAAATGGTTCAGTGAACTTAAATTTTGCTGAGGTTTCATGAAGTAAGTGTTGCATATCATGATGTAAATAAGATGTAAGGGTGCATCACTGTGGCTGAGGTGCAGTCCTAATGAGCCTTCAAGATCAGACCTGTTCTCAATAATGAATGTTCACAGGAGGAGACACAGAATACAAATGACATGCTAAATAGAGTTATGGTTAATCTGTCATTTCTCTTAGTATTCACCGGAGACATGCCGACTGCATATACTGCAAATTTCCCAGATACATCAAGTGTCTTCAGAGATAAATAATTGCGGACTCTGATCTGCCTCTCTTCTGCAGGGGAAGAAACCTGCAAAACTATTCTGCATTTTTGAGTCTCCTTTATTTCTGTCACCAAATCTCCTTCTGAGAATCTCCCATACCCCAAAGGTGTCAGAAAATATTGTTTTAATATAAAGCCCACACTGTAAATGTGGCAACATAAGCTCAGTTTGTATCCCATCATCTTCTTCCTAGTACCAAACAAGGGAACTAAAAAAAATTGGTATCAAAACATTTTAGAGTTAATGTAATATGCCCATACTCAGTATTCTGAGTTTTTGGTTTTTTTTGCCTGCCATGTCCTCACTGACACCATTAATACATTTTTACTAAAAGCAAGCATTGACACTCACCTTGTTTAACTCCTATATTTAAGGTTGTCTCACCACTATGGATCTTCCAAGTAAGCAGTGTTCTTCTCATTAATCCCAATTTAAAACCCTGGCAACATCATACCTACAGTCCTGCACTGCGGCACCTTTCCTACTAATGCCTCATATTGGCATACTCTCTCAATGTCCAGCATTTTGAATTGCAATGACATTGGCCTGGAAACTGATACACAAACATAATGTTTTACCAGTTATCACAACATCTGTAATCAGAAGAATAATCAATGTAAATATAAATCACTGCATTATGGAAAATGGGTATTGTATTGGTTGAACAACTTGTAAAGGCTGATGGGCAGTTATACATACAATGAATTATGTTCCAAATTCAGGAAGCCCTGAAAACAATATGATGTACTTTAGCTTCTCATAGGTTTAGTAAATGAGGTTCCAATGATTGATAATTTTAATAGTGGAGTAATCCCTGGAGAAGTAGACATAACCAAGAACAAATGCTCAAATAAAGACAGGAATTGCATACAAACTGTAACTTTACACCCACGAAGGCTCTTTTGGGCTTAGCTTCTTGGAGAAAATAAATTAAGTTAAATAGGATTTTTTTTAAGTTGCATAGAATACATTTAGCAAAAAGACATTTGAGTGTGGGTGTGGAACCAATATCGAGTATTATTGCACCTTCTGTGAATCAGAAGAAGAAATAATCTGTCCCTTGTTGAATCACTGTATGCACATAAAAGAAGGAAAACTGGACAAACAATCACATTTTTGGAAAAGAAAAATATTTTTTGTATATATATAATGAGAAAAAGATAATTTTCTGTAGCGACAGTTTGGCAAAGGACAATTATTGTTGGCAAAGGACAATTATTGTTGAAAAAGTACCTAAAATAAAAAATCCGACCATCATGTTTAACTATAAATCTTTAAATGTAAATGTGAAAATGACAGCAGAAATAAACAAGTTTGCTGATTTCACATATCTTTACGATGCAAATCAACTGAAAGTCAACCAGAAGTGACTGGTGTTGTTAGCACGCTGTCACACTGTAGTGATCGGGTCTATTGGATACCAGTTGTTTGAATATATTAATGAAATGATTTATAAGGTGTAATACAGTTACAATAATTCACGTTGACACGAACAACAGCAGCAGAGTAAAGGAACATGTATAGATCAGGTTACACCAGCAAGAGATGCCACTCTGCACGTTATTCTGGGTGAGGTAAAAAAAAAAAAGTTTTTAAAAAGTTGTATTTATGGCTTTAGACGAAAAAAAAAGTCCTATATGATCTTTAAAGTTAATCTAGGCCGCCAACACTATAAACGAGCTTGTGTGACGTGTAGCCTTAACACATGAATTCATATTTCAATCAGTTCGGTTCACTCGCTAAACTGTACGAGAGCCTCCGTGTGAGCTGCCTGTATCACACACGATCTTTGGCTACACCAAACCTCGCGCTCGTTTTAAACGTCACGTCACGTTCTGTTCGTGTTTACGACGCAGCACAAACCGCCACGGTGTTCAGCTTCGGTGTGTTTACGTGAAGTGTTATACCCTGTTTTCTTTTTCAGCTAGCTAAAACACAGTTAGCTCGCTTGCTCGGTGTGAGACATGACGGAAAACTGACGCTTTTGCTCAAGTTGACGTCGCACAAACGGACGTTCCCTCACGCATCATGCGTGACAGCCGAGCGCCAAAGCCGAATCGCCTCCGGAGAGTCTTTAAATTTGAGGTTCTTTACGATGCTAAACAAACTCAAACGGAGCAGGGTTTGTAAAGATGCTTTGTGTCCAAGTAAAGACCAGCCGAGAGCCGCCGAGTTGATAACGTTGCACTCAGATTCAACCCTGCTGGCTCCAACAGACACACACGGGTCAGATGTTGCTGCTCGAGGCATCTCCACCATAAAGGTCAACCCACGTCAGGAGCACCAAACTGCACCTATTTTCTTGCGTACAACACAGCATAGAAAGTGTAAACACAGCGGTGATGGGAGGCTGCATCAGTCTGCAGAGACGCTGCAGAAAGCAGTGCTCCCTCCTCAGAGTGAGGGTGTGCAACAGGTGAGAAGTCAGCCCTCTCACCTGACAGAGAGAAAGTGGTCGCCATCAGCTCTGCACAGCTGTCTGGAGGAAATCCGAAAAGCTAACCCTGCATTTCCTGTCCGAGCAGTGTTCAGCACTTTGCAGAAGAAATCAAATCTGCAGGATTCAGGTGAGATTGAGCACCAGTGTGTTATAAACTTAATCATAAAAAAAAAAGAAAAAAGAAGCTTGGTGGCATTGACTACTTGTGGCTCTCTCTCCTTTCTTACGCAGGAAACTCCCTGAAGATAAGCTCCCCACAGAACCACCTCAAAGAGAAGAGGAAGCGGGAGAATGAAAGCTCTGAGCGTGATCCCAAGCGCATGAGGTCTAGTCTTATCATCACTGACGGTGTTGCTGCTATGGGTCACTGTCACATATCAGCGCAGGGTGTCCAGGGAAGCACTGTCCGGCAGCCGAGAAGCAACAAGCTCAGTCGCTCTTACAGACTGAGGCGGCAGAGTGGGATCTCAGCAGGCCTGGTGATCAACTGTGAACCAAAGTCTGAAGTGATAAAGGACACAGAGTATCACTGCCAGTCACTCAACACTTCCAATATTCTCCAAAGAGGTAAATATGTTGTGTATATGACGTGTTTTATTGCATCTGAATTGCAGGGTTTAAGGTCTGATCCTGTTTCATTTGTCTAGATTCCAGTGTTGAGGATGTTCTCTGGACAGACAAATACAGCCCTCAGCATTCAAGCGAAATCATCGGCAACTCTGCCTCTGTGAATAAACTACAAAAGTGAGCTTTGAATAATGAGCTCCCTTACCGTCTCACTGATATACTGGACTTAAAATCAGCGTGAACAAAATCTTTTGTTTTCTTTCTCTGGATTTCAGATGGTTGAAGCAATGGAAACTAAGAGCCGGCTGTGACGAGAAGAGAAAACTGGATGAAAGGAAGCAAGAAGAAAACAGCAACGGTATGAGCTGGAATTTGCCTCACTTTAATCTCAGCCAAGAGTAAAATTTTGAATGTGGGTTTTGAATTTGTAACTTTGTTGCTTATTTTGTTGGGTAAACGCATGACTGAAGTTTTATTTGAACAACTCAGGATTTCACATAATTTTCCATGTGTGGCGCTTTTGGTTGTTTAACTCTCCTCCCGTGCAGACTCATGGGACTGTGGCGACTTCCAGGGTGAGGCTGGGACAGAGGGCGACAGAGAGGAGACGTTGTGTAACACCATGCTGATTACGGGACCACCAGGCGTGGGAAAGACGGCCGCAGTGTACGCCTGCTGTCAGGAGCTCGGCTTCAAGGTTGGAATCAAACAGGACAAACATCTTCTGCTAAAGGCTGATTATCTGCGTCCGTAAAATGACTTTAAATATTCCAGAAATGTGAAATACCAAACATTGATTCTGACAGTGTGTGAAATCTTTGTCGTAGCTCCCCAGTGAGAATTGTGTAAAAGGCCTCGAAAGAATGTAACATTTGTGAAAAAAGGTTGAAGGATTCCGAAATCTACTACCTTCATAGGACCCTAACCTAGAATGTTGAAAACTATGTGCCTGCTGGAAATAGTGTTAGTAATAAAAAATGAAATGCTTTAGAAACAGCTATTAAAAGCTAGGAAACAGAAAACATTTCACTCATCACTGTTGACATCACTTTTAAGCCACTAACCCCTTGACAATATGACGTATGCCTGTATGCTTTTAAGAAATGTAATGGCCCATGCACACATGACATATGAACGTGACGTATATCTGGTTTACCCGGGACCATCATGATTCTTGGTGGTCCTGTTTGTTATTCACTCCTCGATCTGCAGATCTGCAATCTGTGTCTTTCGCCAAACAAGATTGTGGCGTTTGAGGATGCATGGTTTTTGTTGTACACAGAAATAGAAATAGAATGATATAGAGAAAGAATATATATAGTGCAATTATATCGACAGATATATGAAATATAAAAAAATATATATATAAAAATGAGTCTGAGTGGGTTGTGTGCCAAACAAGCATGTTCCCTTAGATCTGGAGAATATGACTTTGGTATATTTGTATCACCAAGATGCTTTGTTTACCTTTACCAAAAGAAGCTCCATTTATTGGGATGTTGCAATTGGTCATATTGCAATTTCAGTGATATTTTGATTATTTGTTCAGCCCTACACAGAAATATGTAACTCACAGTTGGGGGTTAGGAATCACAGAGTAAGTAAGAGAGTGTTTTTGGGGCAAATAATCATCTGGACCTCACATTTGAATAAGAGGAATTATGCTTTTGAATTTTCTTTTCCTTTTCAAAAGGTATTCGAAGTGAACTGCTCCTCACAGCGCAGCGGTTGCCATATTGTGTCACAGCTGAAAGAGGCTACGCAGTCCCACCTTGTGGAGATGTCGGGGAAGGACCCACTGAAACCTACTTACTTCAACCACTACAGCTCCACTCCGAAATCTGAGAGTTTATCTGGTGGGACATTGTTCAAATCGATCACTTGCGTACTTAGATAAACTTGCAACAAAGACTGTCTTCTGAAGTATTCTGAAAACGCTAAAAAATGATTTAAGAAAATGTAAACTGTCAGGTTTGTGTAGTGTTTAAATGTATATCTGTAGATGGTTATAGAAGGCTTCAGTGTCATATTAACACATTTTAAAGGCTTTTGTATTATTTTCTTTAACAGGAAAAACAGTGCCTCCAAAAAATGTCACCTCTACCTCAAAAAAGAGAGCAGCCCAGAGGTTTGGTCGCTCCAGTCACAAACTAAAAGCTAATCCAGCCACAAACACTTTGGCCAACTACTTTAGGATGAAGGCCAAAGCAGATCACTTACTCCTCGGTGGGCTGTCTGAAAAACCAGACTGCAAGACACCGGGCAGCTCCTTACCAGCCTCTGATCAAACAGGGGCACAGAACAAAAAGACAGCCACATCACTCATTCTGTTTGAAGAGGTAAACCATTTGGCAGCAACACACTCTGAGACGTGTAATTTAATGGATATGAGACCACATGAAACACAAGTTTAGTCTGGGATGACCCTTTTGCAAATTGTCCACTCCCACAGGTTGATGTCATATTTGATGCCGATGTTGGTTTCCTCTCTGCCATCAAGGCTTTCATGACAACCACTAAAAGGCCAGTTGTTCTGACCACCAATGGTAAACGCACACACACTGTGTCATTTAGAGAAGAATTGATCCGAGGACGAGCTCTGATGCAAATTCAATGTCTTCCTCAGATCCCTCATTCAGAGAGAGATTCAACTGCAGCTTGGTGGAAATCATTTTCAACACCCCATCAGCTGTAAGTTTTTATCTCAACACCTGTGAACGTGGTTGGGTAGTCACGGATTACATTGTCAGAATTACAAAAAATAAGTTACTATAATCAGCCCAGAGTTAAATGTTTAATTAGATTATAGATCACATTTTTTGATAACCAGTGCTGAGTATGCCCAAGTGATGATTTATCCATAACTGGAGTTTTTATTCCTTTTTATTTATATTGACAATGGAACCTGAACATTTTGAGTAGGCGATCCTCTTGTGTTACAACAGCAAAGTCCTCCATGTGGCATTTGATTAACAAAAAGCGGCTACATATACATGCAGATAAGACATTTACATAATCCAAAAGTATTTAGATAAGATTACATTTCAAAGTAATTGAACCTAACCCCTGGCTGTGAAATTTCCTGAAGCAGCTCACGCTTGTCTTGTACATTTTTGTGACTTCAACAAGCTGGGCTTGTTGCAAATATGAGCAAAGAATGACCCAGTCCATCTATTTCCAAGGTGAATGTCTGCAGCTACCTGCAGCTGGTGGCCTTGGTGGAGAATGTGCGACTGGAGTTGGAAGACGTCAGTGGCCTCCTCAGACTGTCCAGAGGTGACGTCAGACGCTGCCTGCTTCAGCTGCAGCTCTGGGTGCACAGTGGTGGAGGACGGGCATCTCAGAGTGGAGGTTTGACTAAGGAGCTGGTTGGTGTTCAACGTAAGTGAATCACAATCAAGCCCCCTCATAGATGATGTTCATATCAATACAGATTTGCAGGATTTCTTTCAATTTTCCTACCTAGCCTCGGATGTTACTAAAAAAGGAGATGATGTCGACTCCCAGCTTCCTCAATGTGACACAGGCTGCACTGCTAGCTTGCTGGGTTTGCAACCTTTGACCCAAAACCAAGTGCTAAACCTTCTAAAGGTGAGTATTGATAAGATTCATCTAGTAAATATAAACTCTAAGCTTTTTTCCTGAGGAAAATTAGTTTAGTCTGTAAATATTTTCTGTCTTCAGTGTCAGTTGTGGTCTGAAACAGACATGATGGAGCTCTTGAGGCTGCTAGCTGAGAGCTGGAGGCGAGGTGTGCCCCTTTTGTACTGCAACCTGGAGCTCTTTCAACCCATTAAAGAAACTTCAGTTCACTTCCTGGACAAGGGGACTTGTTCTGAGCTGCACAGTGAGTTGGCAACCCCTGATCCTCACATCCAGCAGCTGGAAGGAAATGTGAGTCTGAAGGCGTCCAATACTGACAGCAAATCTGTTCGGAATATCTCCAGGCTTAGCAGAAGGAAATATATCATGCGGTGTGACATCACATCATCTTCCAGTGTGACAGAAGCTCCTCATAGAACATCATCATCGTCAAAGAGGGCTCATTCAAAAGGTGCTAGTTTGAGAGACGGGACTGAACAAAAAGCAGCCAAAGTGGAATCTGATTGTTTGGATGCATTGACCGACTACTTTGACCTCATGTCATACCTCGATGCCACAATGCCAGCTGCAGCGCCGCTCGTTCAAGGCTCACGCGCACCTGAGGCATTAAGCTGGAGGGGTGTTGAGATAAAGGACGGTTTGTTGGATGAGATGAGTGAGGAGGAGGAGGAGGAGGGCAGAGGTTGGAGCCAGGAGAGGCTGTTGGATATTCAGGCTGCTGTCGAGGGCTTGGGGTTTCACAGGTACCTGTGGAGAGTTTTTGAGGCGTGGACTGAAGGCCAAAAATACAGACAGGGACTGGGAGACACGAGGTGGGGAAGGCTGGTGGACAGACTGACGTTACCTGCATATTCCAAAAGCCTCAGCTTTAGTTTTCCACCTCTGTGTGCGCCAAGGTGAGCATGCTCTCCTTCTAATCCTCTTAATACCAATTCAGATCATTAACATTTTTAGCATCTAGATGTCAGATTTTGATTGTTGTTCTTTTTTAAAAAATAAATTAATATTTGAATATGATTTAAAATTGGATCCAAAAACCCCAATAGCCAACTTCATTTTTCTGGAATCTACAAAAGGCAACCAAAGCTCATGACGCTGTTTACGTCATTATAAAGCAGAAAACAAAGTGAATGTATTTTCCCACTGCAGAGTGTCCCAGAGGCGGTATGAGCTGAGCAGGACGGTGCTCTGCAGTAAATCCTTTTACCTGCTGGGGAACAGGCGAGCTGTCAGCGTGGACTACATGCCGGTCCTCCGCTACATCTGTCGCCTTCAGAGAGCACAGCGGCAGGGAGAGGAGCCAGTCGGGTGAGACAGACACGATACAGATTTATATTTACCTCAGGAGGACGACTGATGTCGTTTAGAATGATAGCATCGTTTTTAATAAGTGAAAACACATCAGGTTAGTCAGTGTGACAATGTTGGTAGTTGTATCTTCAATGTAACTATCCATTTGCTTTCTTATATTTTTTTTGTGCGCTCTGATCTAACTTATCATTTAACTCTTCAGTTTGAATGAATGTTTGATGAATTGATTCTGCCATGCATTAAACCCTAATTTGACTAGTAATGTGACGTTTTACATCCAACTAATACTTAACATTTGTACTAAAACTTTGACTAAAATCTAATGATTTATCCCCCACATAAGGTGTTTGAACTACCTCAACAGCATACAGCTGAGTCTCTCAAAGAAGACCATTCATCTCCTGGCAGAAGATTTCTCCGAAAGAAGTCTGGAAAACTGAAGAGCCTCACTTCCAATAGCATTAGCAGTCAGTATTTATTTAACTGTGAATCAGTGCTACCTGACTACTGTCTCCAACGTAATACTGTAAAATGAATTTAATTCAGTTCAGATGAGGAATCATGTTTTGTTTACATGTACTTGCAACCATGAGAAGTAAATAAAATATTCTATATTCTTTTTAATTGTGTTTTATCTTTTATTTCATAAAACCTTTTTAACCCAAAGCAACAGGAGTGAAAATCCTGGCAGACAGTTATTACTTTATGAAAGTGTCCATATCCAACATCATCGACGGAAACAAACAGGCATAACAAAACTCTTCAGCAACTCTCACGCTAACCCAAAAAAAAAATTTTTTTAGAGTGTTTTATGTAACAGTTAGAATAGACAATACATTAAATAAGGGACGCACCATTTTATTGGCCACTCTTTACCTTTTTTACCATTATCGTCAAATACGATAACACAGATAGCACCGTCCGATGCCTAACTGTTGTGTCACATTAATTTTTCACCGGCACATTCATGGGATGCTGGCTCGGGAAATCTCTGCCTTCAGTTTTTTTTTTTTTTTTTTTTAAGGATGAAATTTCTTATCATAATGAGTAGAAGGCTAAAAAAGGTCAAGCTAAAAGTCGGGCTCACGATGCCACTCACGATGAGGTTTGTTGTAGTGGATGTCGTGCACAGTTGGGGCAAGAGGTCGGCCCCTGCGGTGGCTAACTGGAAGATTCACTGAGCAGCTCATAAAAAGCGACCGCCTGAAGCAGGGCGTCGCACAGTTCCTCTCCTCCCCTGCCGATTTTAAACGAATTCCTGTACTTCACCAATAGGTCAGGAGGAATGTTTATCCTGGGGATCTTCTGTGTCACAGACTCAGTCATCAGCTTACGGACTGTCTGTGCCCCGCTGGTCCGAGACTCGCCCACCATGAGTCCAAAGTGACGTCCCACAGCACTACGCATCATGTTCAAAACTCTGCAAAGGAAGGAAGAAATGGAGGAAGGAAGTTAGTTTGTGAACCTTCACTGACTTTGGGCCAGTTGACACAAAAAGGGTGAAAGGCCAAGGAAATTTCTAGATGAACGTCATGTTTGTTGTCCAGTATTTTGGTGCATTTCATAATTATCATTAATTCCCTTCTTCCCCACCTGGGAGGAATGTTGGCATTGGGTGGGGGGTTTCTTGGATCCAGCAGAGCGAACAGCATGGCCTCCACAGTCCTCATGTGAGCCATGATAGGAAACAGATTCGTATTCTGGACTGAGATGGAGGACTTCTCTATTATGTAGAAGTCAGCTGGTGGGAGATTTGACACAACTGTGGAGACCTGAGGGCAGAAAAGAAAACTACACATTTTTCTCTTGGTTCAAATTCCTTACCGTGACTTCAACTCATGTGTTAAGTTAAAACTGCCATTTTACAGCTTCTATACTCAACTGGTCACTGTGTAAGATTTCAGTAATAACATGGGCTCTAACAGACATACTCACATCACTCAAGTAGGCAGAGGCCATGTATGTTCCCTTCAAGAAATTTGGACATTCCAGCTGTTGCCAGTCCAGGACTGTCATCCCACGGTTCACATGGGTCCAGGCGATTTTATTAGTCCCACATACTAGTGACACAATGGAACTGGCATCCTGAACAAACACATACAGAATCAAGACGGGGGTCATTGTGAATTATCATTTTTACATTTAACAGTTTGACAACTGAAATGAGATTAACACTGCAGCCAATGCAATCAAAGGCCAGTTTGAATTATCAAACAGGACAATCTTCTTCTACACAGATTGTACATGCCAATGTATTAGTTGCAGGGAATCAACACATCATTTGAAAACTTGTTTATGTGATTCAAGATGAGCTTTGTCAAGGACCTTTAAATGGACTTGAATCAACTGACTATTCAAAGTGCTTAACGTCCTTTCATACACTGATGGTACATGGCCGATACAGCTTCCTATCCGAGGCGTGTGTTTTTGATTCGATTCGAGCCCTGCAACTTTATAGAACTGCAATACTAAACCGTAAAAGTTACTCCTTCGATCATCTCAGTAGATCCAGATCACTGTAATACAAGCCTTGTATAACCTATATATGACAGAGCAGCAGTGTGAGGCTGATCAGGCATCTCCATCATCCTCATGCAAGGTGGATACTTGTGAACACAGAGACTGCAACTTAACTCTTTAAGATAAAGACAGTCTCTCCTTGGCCACCCCACTTATATTGGTGTTTAAAACACATATAGGTGTGTGAAAATGTGGTAGTTCTGACCAATAAACAGATGGTCGGAATCTCACCTCCAACCAGGACCTGTCGACCTCTGGCCTGATAAACTTGGCCAGCTGAATCCTCCCTTTCTTCACCATCTTCACTGGGTTGAGGATGGAGTTGAAGACCGTGACAGCACTTTTGTGCTTCAGCAGCGGGACATTCACCACACTCTCCAGGGTTTTAAAAGGTCCGTTTTTAGTCCTGTACTCGACAATGTTGAGCGACTTGCGGCCTCTCAGGAGCTTGACGCCGGCCAGCTCTGATGGCGCGGCGTTGTTGAGCAGCTGGAGGATGACATCCCGTTGCGCGGAGGTGTAGAACTCATCCAGCGGTCTGTTGTCCTGTTTGCAGGGCGCGGAGGTGGAGGTGGAGGTGAGGACGGAGTCCAGGGTCTCAAAGCCAGCGACGGGAACCCGGCTCCGCCAACAGCATGTGCACTGGAGATATCGCAGCTCCAGCTCAGGGAGGGAGCAGTGCTGAGGGCGAAGGAATAATCCAGGCTGACCCGAGTACTGACCTGCAGAGGAAGTACAGGAGGGAGGTGATGTTCAGACATTCAAAACTACTGCAAGTCCACAACACGTGAGCAGAGGACCCTGGTGTGCGTTAGTGTTGACACCATAATATGTCAGGCTGCCTGGATTCACTTAACATGTGTAAAACAGAGGGGAATAATAATATAATCACTAACAGTAAAAGTTAGCATTTTGAAGTAATGTTAGCTTAGTTAAATCAGCTTGCTAGCTTAGTCAGCGAATGCACATTTTTACAAAAGTGACAGCCAGTTCACAACAAACACCTACTTCTATAAACCACCGATGATAGAAAGCGCCTGGCGAACCACATCATCGTTTATTAGAAATAAATGAAATATCGTTTTGGCTACAACATCATACGGACTGAAACACTTTGCCCTTTCGTGTGGTCCGGTGGTTTTCAACCGACCGGCGTGGCACAAAAACACAGCTGCGATTGGTTCCGGGGTGCTCCTTCTTCGTTACTTTGTGTTTGCTGGCGACCTGCGAACCGACTTAAATGTGTATATCGCCACCTACTGTAGGACAGTGTCATTGCATTCATTCATATGGTGTTGGGTTAATTACTGAGCTACTTCAGTATATATTTTCTTGTGTTTACATAACTCATTATCATCAGTGAGGGTATAAATATTAGAAACACCGCTGATTGAAGTGGAGTGTAACCAGGTATATTTTTAAGACCTGTACACAAGTTGTAAGTGCAGCTTTGAGGAACTATTTTATGACACTTTATTCTTCTCCTCCACCACATTTCAGAGGGAACTATTGATTGCACCTTTAACGCTACAAATGTATTCCACAGCTTTAGTTATTTGTGATTTTTGTGTTCATAAAACATGTTGGACTGACATGATTGGATTATGCAACCTTGTCTAAAGCAGCTCAAGTTTGCTTTACCTTCAACAGCTAAGTGGGCATTCTGCTGGATAGTACTTTTAATAGGCTACTTTAAATTCATCCTGCAGATAATTGCCTCCTGTAATTGCTTTTTTAGGTCATTATTTTGAATGCTGGACTTATACTAATAAACTATGAGACAACCATGGTACTGCCTCCACCTGATGCAACATGAAGCCTCCAATGTGACCATACATTTGAATCACCACCTCTCTACAACATGTACAGTGACACTCACAAAGACAGGATTTTATTTGCAGGTGAGTTGTGTTAGACTGCAAACCACTGGGTGTTGGTGAAGAATGTAGATAATATAATGTATGGAATATATATGGAGCTATACTAGGAATAAAAAGGTCATCAAAATCCATGTTCATGTAGAAACAGTAATGGCACAGTATATTGTATTATGTGAGTAGGTGTGTGTGTGAGGTTCCCTGCCTTTATAACAAGTGCAAAAAAAATAAATAAATAAAAACTATTAATAATAATTAGTGTGTAGAGTCTTTAAATATTCAGACAAATTCTATTATCTTGCTAAAATCCTTGAAGTCGGCTCGACGCCTCTTAAAGTCAGACTTAATTTTTTTTTTATGAGCAAAAAGAAAATTTCCATTTTTAACCATGAATGTGAAAACAGCCTGCTGGTGTTAAACTCTGCACGTACTTCATTCTATAAAATAAAGCTCAAACATTCAACCGTGGGAACAAGAAGAAAATCATTTTCCACACTTTTTTAGGGAAATAGTAATACTTTAGTGCTTAATGCTTCAATACTTATTTATCTATTATGATAAATATATGATTCTGTCATGTCTACCCTGTCTGTGAATTAACTGCAAAATATGCTGAGCTGATCAACACTTCATCTCAGACATATTCAATGTAGCTCCCCCAACATGATAATACTTCACATAACCAGTTCTATGAGCTATACGTACGAGTCAATCACCCTGTTATATGATGACGTCTGTTTCACTTCCTTTCTCTGTTATTTCTGGACCACTGCAGTTGTGTGCAGAACAATAAACTTCATGATGCTGTTCTGGTAAGAGGAAATGCTGGGCGGCTGGCCAATGAGAAGAAATATGTTTTTCACCTGCTACTGAGCTCTGTGTGCCATTCAATGTAGAGAATCAATATGGAGTTAATACCCAGTAGCTCTTCTTTTGGGACTCTACTGTTAGTCTGACTGAGGCAAACTACCTTCACCTATGGCCAGTCTCGAGAGAAACAACAAAATCCTGCTAGATCTGGTGCGACAGCCGGGTAACAACTTGTGTGCTGATTGTGGAGCTGCTCGTGAGTACGCTGGCAAAGATTCATAGCCACAGTATATTCATTTTAAAATGATGGCTACATCTCTCGACTGATTTATAACAGCATGTGTTTTGTCAAGAACCATTCTACCTGATTTCTGTGAGAATTAAGATGTTTTCTTTATTAAAGTTTAAAGAATGGTAAACAATAGCTTGTGCCATGAGGCCATGTGGTGCTGTTTGTTAACAGAACTTTGTTATCATTTATTAATATTGTTTTATAACCAAGTCACGTTTCATGATCAACTTTCATAAGGGGGAAGTGGCTGCTGCTATATTCTGCGGCATGATCTCACTGTTCCTCCTCTACCAGTCTGCCACCATCACTGACGAGAACAGCTCATAAAGTCCTTGTGTGAGAGTGAAAGACTAGCAAGAAATTAAATGCTTAACTTAAAGTCACTGTTCCATTTACCCACAGATTTTTAATGCACAAGAAACTGTGATTGTCACTCCCAGTTTATTGTGTTGTGGTGTTTAGTTGCTGCTAATACACTGAAGTTCATAGTGTATGTAGTTCCTTCTTGAAGTGTAGATGTTATATGCTTCTACGCTCACAGAACCTGACTGGGCCTCCTACACTCTCGGTGTCTTTGTGTGCCTGAACTGCTCAGGGATGCATCGTAATCTGCCTGCTGTCAGCAAAGTGAAATCCATTCGTCTGGATCGCTGGGAGGATTCACTAGTAGAGGTATAGCCTATGTGTTTGTAGTTTTGTATTCATTTTATATGGACAGTTAAAACAGTGACAGTTTTGGTTCGCCTTGCGTTTTTATATTTTGAAAATGTACGTTTTAAGTCAAACTCCAACTCCAACAAAATTGTTTTTTGTTGACATAAACAGGTTTTCTCCTTAAGAAAAACTTAAATCTTTGAGTTTTGGAAACAAAAGAAAAAAAATCTATACTTCTAAAATTGCTGAGTTTAAAGGTGCATTACGTAATAATTTTATTGGAAAACCCTAAAAAGATGAACTAAAATCATCTACAGAATGTGAAGAAATAACAGTGTTGAGATCATGAGGACTATGTAATATGTTGAAGAGATATCTACTGAAGCTAGCATGCTAACAAGCGAGCCTCAGTGCATCTCTTTATAAAGGCCCCCACACACCGCCCAGATTCAAACCAACCGCCAACTGCCTTTATCCGACCACTCCGTTGCCTCTCGTCTGACCCGTTTGGCAAAAAAGTTGCATTGAACATACCGCTTCGACGTGCTGCCAACTCCACAGTAGCGTGTACGTTCTGCGCTTGCGCAAGATGCAATAAGCCTCCTTAACAGCGGGTGGCTCTAGTCTCATGCCAGTACTCCAAAACATGAAAACAGGAAATGACCGAACAGAGTGCAGACCGGTGGTCTCTCTTCCACCAGTGAAATCAGCTGCTCCTCCATTTCTTCGGTCCACGCAGCCATCGTTTCCAGAAATGTGTAGAAATATCCAAAAAATGCGATGCAACAACGAAGTATAGTCTGTAACTCTGCGCCATCTCTGTTTATGTGGTATGTTTACCATCGTCACTTCCACCCCTCCCACACGCCACGCTGATTCGCTAGCACACCGCCAATCAGAGTATCCAATGGCTCAGACGGCCAACAGCCAACCTTCTCAGACTTTGCAAGTTGAATCAGAGCAGACGCTGTCCACGCGGTTCCAAAAGCTTCCAACGCAGCTGAACACACAGAACAGATTTGTTCTCAAACTCGTCCGAGTCTGCCCAAACGCTTCAGACGGCCAACGGTTGGCCCGGTGTATTTCAGGCTTAAAGCTAATGTGCTAGAGGTGCATGCCCCGGTGACTCCAAGCTCACTGTCCAGACAGCTAGCTGCACGGCTAACAGAGCTAATTAGCTAACAGCAGCTATTGTAAGCAGCAATGAGTGCTTACTGTGGTCACATGCTGCCCCCTATGTGTTTTGTCCTGAGTATGAATTTAACTTTTGAATTTTTTAGGTGGCCAATTTTTACATATTGCGCCTTTAAAGTGAATAATGATTTAATATTTTTAATTGCAACCTTTAATTTCCAAGCACCCAAATACTGACAAATCTTGTTCACAGCTCGACGTGAACAAGATTTGTTTTGTTTGTTCATTCCTGAAACTCAAAGTTAACTTAACAAAAGAATTTAGGATGGCAAAACCCTTTATTTGTTAAATTTGAAACTTAAGAATTTGAGTTTGATGTAAAAAATAAATGAATTGTGAAGACAGCTGTCTTGAAATGACTTTTCTCAACATTTTCTTTTACAGTGTATATATATTTTTATCTGTTTTCATAGTTTATATTTTTTTCTGTGTCCTTTTTTTTAATTGTTATTCTTCTTATTATTTATTTTTAGCATTGTCCCAAGAGGCATGTGGCCTTATTACATATTGTATGAGCATGTCACAGATAAAACATACATGTTTTGCTTATTATCTCATGTGGGATGTGTTGGGTAAGTCCGCTCTGCAAGACAGGGACCCACGAATGAAAACTGAAGATAATGAATTCTAATCGTGATTATGTGCAGTTCATGCAAAAGATGGGAAATTCTGCAGCCAGAGCCATTTATGAGAAGTACGTCCCTGCCTTCTTTTACCGGCCGCAACAGAAAGACTGCAAGTGAGTGACCGCAACACATTCACATCATTAGCTCAGTGAAAATGTAGAATCAACCAACGGTATAGTGAATGGGAACGGAGAGGTTTAGAAAGAGGAACAAACACCTAAGTGCCGGGTGCAGAGGTGGAGGTGCTACAGACAGTATGAATCACACTCATTCATCAATGACAGGTCCATATCTTTTCAGTCGCTGGCATTTACCATTAGTGTTTTATCCATGAGGAAAATGTAATGAGTGTTTTGCTTTTCTTTCAGTGTTCTTAAGGACCAATGGATCCGTGCAAAGTACGAAAGAAGAGAATTCACAGGAGAAAATAGCCACCTTCAGCCAGCCTATAGTTCTGGTGATTATCCCCATTATATTCTTCCTGTCAGCAAAATGTTCAGAACTTTGCATTTATTTCCATGCTTAAGATGCAGTTTAGTTTCTCCTCATCTCTTTTATTCATTTGATGCTACCAACACAGACCTGTTTGAGTCGACGCTATGGAAGAAGGGCAAAGACAACAAGCAGTTTCTTAAGAGGGTCTTCCTGCTGTCTCGCAAAGACTTCACCCTAAGATACTTCATCAAAGAGGATGTGAGTAGCTCCTTAGCCTACTCATCATTTACTCTGCAATGTTAAATGAGCATACCAGCTATGTTTCTAATACCTTGCAATGCTTCCTCAAAGTCCAAGGTCCCCAAAGCGGTCATCTCCATGAAGGACCTGAATGCAGTTTTCCAGCCGGAGAAGATCAGTCACGCTCACGGCCTGCAGATCTCCTACCTGCACGACGAGCGAATGAGGAATCTGTTTGTGTATCATGAGAATGGACAGGTGAGCTCAAGTGCTGTTGTGTTTGTGCTTTACGCTTTTATGCAAACATGTCTTATCTTGGCAAACGCGGCATACAAAACCTGCAACATCTGTCTTCGACCTGTTGATCCTAAACTCCTAAACTAGAGCTGAGAAAGATGATTTGATCTAGACCCAGTTCCATTCCAGTTTACTTGCATGGTTGCAGTTTATGTGTTCCTGATGTGCTCTTTTATATCTAATGCCTCACAGATAATTGTATCCTTGTTCAATGCTATCCGGGCAACACGCTTGGCATACCTGCAGAAGAAACATCCCACTCTTCATGTTAATGACGTGAGACACATTTTTAAACTATATAAATCTCAGATGGATTGTTAAAGTTACAGAGTCAAAGGCATCTCCACCACTTTTACACTTTGAAGTGTGTTAACAGGTTCTGGGGAGTACTACAGAATACATGATAAAGGTTGAATAAAGCCTTGTGTGGCTCCAGAGGAAGCTGCATGTAATCTGATAAATTACCTCAAGTGATGTCACTCAGTGGCAAAGTTGCATTGTGGGTAATGTAGGTGCCAGGTTTTGAGAAAAGCAGCCCACTGTTCTAACATTGCCCTCTTATGTGGCAGAACCACAGATAAACCCTTTTTATTCCACGCATTCTTCTTCTCTTTTCAAAATCTGGTGCCTACATTACCCACAATACAATCAGTGGAAGCAATTTGTCAGATTAAATGTAGCTTCCTCTGGAGCCACAAGAGTCTTTACTCTACTATTTTCCCATATGTTGTCATACTCCACAAGACTGTAAAATTGGTAGATTTGCCCTTTAAATGCATTTTTTGTTCATTTCTTTTGTTCAGTTAACAGTGTCACCTGTCTTTCTTTGCACAGTTAATACCTCAGATAACAAGACATTGCCTGAAGGAGGGGTACATGGAGAAAACTGGCCCCACGGTCTGTCAAGTATCTGAATCTATTGGATTTGTTTACTTTTGTTGTATCTGTCAAATTCATTTGTTCATTCCCCTCTCTTTCTTTCTCTTTCTGGGTCTTTATGTCCTGTTGTCTGTGTGTGTTTTTTCGTGTGCTTGTGTGTTTTCAGCAACGGGAGCCATTCAAGAAGAGGTGGTTCACACTGTGCTCAGGAAACAGAAAGCTTCTATATTTCAAATCTCCACTGGTAATTAACACATAATGCCACTGTGTCTAGAGTGTGTGTGCGTGAAGGGTGTGTAAAGAATAAGAAAAGAAAAGCATAGGAACATTTTAAAAA
>OMLP01044912.1:0-12638 GCA_900302685.1 Spondyliosoma cantharus | reverse complement strand
TAACGTTATTTGCTAAATGTATTGATCAAACCAACGATGTGGGAACAATATCCTGGTGCGCTACAAACAAATGGTAAACAAAGCCTACCATTTAGCGACTGGCTAAAACATATCAGGTAGGCTACTGAAAATTGTAGGGAGTCATAACTGAAAGTTAGCTTAAAATAAAACAATATATTGACTTACCCAGCAATGCAAGAACATTGTTGTTCCGTTAAACATTTGATATGGACACAGGGTGGCTGAGTCTTGCAATAGGAACGGTGAGCCTTAGCCTCGATCTTAATGTCCTCTTCATCAACATTACTCCGCTGACATATTATATTATGAATATATTTTTCAAATGAATATTGCAATCCTCTCTGTCTACTTCTCTCTGATATCAATGAACTATTGCTCCAGAAATTTGACACGATTTCCTTTGGTATATCCTTCACAGATATGGCTGAGAAATTCATTTTTAAATGCCTGCGGCAATGTACGAAAGAGAAAGTTTGCCAGGCGTAGCAACTGTAACCAGGGGGGGCGGGACTTAGCAAAGGGTGAATTGGGAAAGATGGCTAGATTGTTTGCAGTGCGGGAGGTACCCCAGGCTTCCATGGGTTTTTCTCCCTTTGAACTGCTGTTTGGCAGGACACTGCAGGGGGCTCTGGACCTGGTCAAGGAAAGCTGGGAGGAAGGGCCAAGTCTGAGTAAAAATTAAGTTCAGTACGTCCTGGACTTGAGAGCAACACTCCACACACTAGGTCAGCTGTCATGCGAGAATTTGCTCAAGGCCCAGGAGCGACGGGAGATAAAGTGCTTGTATTACTCCCGTAATCCAGCTCCAAATTACTCGCAAAGTGGCAAGGACCCTTCGTGGTCACACAGCGGGTGTGCAATGTCGACTATGGTGTTGTGTATTTTACCATTTCAACCTCCTCAAAGCATGGAGAGAGGTTGAGCCTGTTTCCCTGGAGACAACGGTGATGGAGAGAGATGAGCTGGGGCTTGAGGTGCCAAAATCCTCCAGTTCTACCTTGTTTCTCTGTGATGACCATCTCACACCATCCCAGGGAGCAGATGTTGCCAGGTTACAGCAACATTACGCTGATGTGTTCTCCCCCCTTCCAGGACGCACAGACCTCATACAGCACCATATCGAGACGCACCCGGCATGGCAGTGCGTTCACAGCACTACTGTTACCAGAACACAAGAGAAAAGTGGTTCAGGAGGAATTAGCAGCCATGCTGGAGATAGGGCAATAGAAGAGTCGAACAGTGCCTGGTGTAGCCCCATAGTTCTTGTGGTCAAGAAGGATGGAACTATCCGGATCTGTGTGGATTATCGCAAGGTGAATGATGTTTCACAATTTGAAGCCTACCCAATGCCCCGGAATCGACAAGCACCTGGATCAGTTGGGTACAATTGGGAGATTCCCTTGCGTCCGGGGTCTAAGGAAAAGATGGCCTTCTCCACCCCATATGGTTTGTACCAATTTGTTACGCTTCCATTTGGGTTGTTCGGTGCCCCCGCCACCTTCCAGCACCTCATGGACTGAATGTTGCGCCTGCATGTAGCATATGCGGCCGCCTACTTGGATGATATTATCATCCACAGTGGTTCGGAAGGATGGCTTCCCGACCTAAGTTGGGGGTGCAGGTATGTGGAGGTGGGTGTGGTCGAGGTGCAGCTGCGGCAGAGAGAGAGGGGTGGAGAGAGCTCAGGAGAGCAGCGCCAGGTGAGTGATTGGCAAAGCTGGCACGTGTCTACTAATCACGGTCTCCCTTTAAATCCAGTAGTGTGCTGGACTCAGGGGCAGACTGGCCATCTGTGTGATCTGGAGAATCACAGAACGGCCAGTACTCCAGTACCGGTGGCCGCCATGCAGTCATCAGTTTTTTTTTTGTTTTTTTTCTGCTAATCACTATCGAGTCCGGTAGGTGGCAACAATGCGTCTTTAAGGTGGATGCCCGTTCCCGGGCGGCCCGTAACCTGAAATTTGGGCAGATGCCAGAGCCCTTGAGGGCCGTTTGGGCCAGCTGAAAAATCAACTGTCGCAGCCAAGCCAATTTCTCCAATTCCTTCGTGCAGATGATATCGGCAATCTGATCAGTATTTATATACAACATGGTTACCCTCTACAGTATACAGTCACAAACTTTTACATCAGTCTGAATTGTTTTGGAGCGAAATGTCTTATTCAGATGTTCAAAAACGTGCATGGTTTTAAATAAAACAAATCTAACTTAATTTTTTTAATTTGATCATTTGTTTGCAAAAGTTAAAATGAAGCAATGCCTTCTGGGAATTTCAAGACTGAATAGAGTAGACCGCGTCTGCTGGTTGTTGGAGATTGGAAGTTGGAAGTTGACTGAGATTAAGCTAACAAAAAATGAAGGCATCAAGCAACACAAGGGGAGAAAAAGAGAGAAATCTAAGAGAGAACTATTGGCTGATGGTGAAAAATGCCGCAAACTGACAAGCTGCGCTAGTGCAGCTTCAGCTAGCACTAGCGCTAATACTGCTAGCACTAATGTTAGCGACACAGCTGAGCCAGCACAGCAGGGAGACAGACAGGAGGACATGGATAACGAATGATGGTAAGACATGTTTTTATTATGGAGCAGTTGGCACTGATGATTTATTAATTTGTTTTTATGCATTGGGGTTTTGCATTGATATGTATTGTTAATAGCATGGGAGTTTATGTTCACCACCACTAGGGCTATCAAAAGTGCGTGTGCTTTCCGTGTGTCAAAAGTTGCGCACCACGCACCCCCCGCTGGTGAGCCGCTGGTGGGTGAAAATGCCAGGGCCGTTTTTTGTACCCAGTCCGTTACTGGCTGGACCTCAGATGGGAAATGCAAGTGAGAGCAGCTGGGAAAATGCAGATGGAGACACATGAGGCGCGACCAGACCCCTTCTGTTGTATTTCTTTATGTTGAGTGTCTTGGGCTGAGTTAAGATGGGCTCGAAACCAGAACAGTATGCGTGGTTCCTGCTGAGTTACCCATGGTAGCACTGGAAAGGCTACAGTTTGGCAAGGTGGATCCAGAGAATGAGGAAGGCTTGGTGGCAGAGGTGCTGGAGGATGGGAGATGGCAGGTGGCAAGAACAAAAATCCATAAGTATTGTGCATGAAGCATGGAGACAAAAAGCTACAATAGCAAACACAACTGAGAGACAAAATAATCTGACAGCGGAGTGGAGACATCTAGACTGGAGACCAGGGTATTAGAATTGGTGCCGATTACTCTGAACGCACTGCAGGTGTGTGTGAGATGGCAGCCCCAGCAAACAGGTAACCCCACCCAGCTTTCGCAGTGAACCTCTGGAAAAAGCCCCATCAAATCCACAAACAACAAAAAATCAAGAAACATCAGAAACAACAGCCACAGGGATGCCTTGAATCCTAAATACGTGGAGTACCAGGAGAAGTATTGGGCACGTTACTTTTAAAAAGTAATTGGTTACAGTTACTAGTTACTTCTCCCAAAAAGTAACTGAGTTAGTAACTGAATTACTCCACTATAAAAGTGACTAGTTACCAGGGAAAGCAACTATTGCATTCCTTTTTTTTTTTTTGGACACCGTGGCTCCGTGCCCTTCTCTGTTAGCGGAGCTCACATTAGCCACACCTGGCCTGCTATCATCATCAACCATGCCAACAACGGTGTTTTTGGCTACTACTTTTGTAGAAGCGTGTGCCATTGAGAGATGCTTCATTAGATTAGAGTTGCTTAAGTGGCATAATGTACACTTCACATGTACGTTCTTGCCTTTTACGTCAAGTAGATTAAAGTAGTGTCTGTAGTTCCACTTTGAAAATGTCAACTTTCCCTCTGGACTCGCCATTGCTGCCGCTTACCTCTGCTAGTTTGTGTTTGTGAGGCTGCTGTGTGCATGTGTGGTTTGTGTGTAAACTGAACACTGCCTCTGATTGGCTTACGAACTCTTACTCTACCTTAGCCCCTCCCTCACCAAAGAATAAAAAACAAACAGCTCCTGTGGCTGAGAGCAAAGTCGGATGACAACAGCTTCAATGAGTAGCTTCAGTTTATAATGCGCCACATTTAATTGTCGGTAACAGTAACAGTAACAGCATTGTAACGAAGGAAATAGTAATTGGTTAGATTACCCGTTACTGAACAAAAGTAACGGTGTTAGTAACGCCATTTATTTTAATGCCATTATTCCCATCACTGACCAGGAGGTCATCTGTCTCTAGGGCAGAGGGCAGTTTGTTTATTGGAACAAAGTGTACTGACTTGGAGAATCAGTCAACAATAGTTAGGATCACTAGCCCCATTCACACAGCTGTTTGCATGCGGGGTTCCTGTGCCAATTCTCTGCCTCCTCCACTGTGTGAAAGTTTCAGATGCAGCGAGGGGGGAAATTTCGCTCCGGCGCTGATCCTCCTCTGGAGGTAGTATCAGAGACGCATTATTTCTGAACCGCCCCAGTGTGAACTGTTAAGCCGGCGGCGCAGAGCGAGGGCGTGTCGGTCAGACCGTCTGATAACTACACAGGTCTCTCACTCAACTTAATAAAGAGAAATGTCCCACAAAGCAACGTTACATGACCGAACAACAGTAACGTAGTAACTGTAACTGTATTTGGCAACTTATATGAGGAAAACAAATACCACAGCTGTACGTGGAGCAGCGTCCGTCCTCCTGTCTGTCCTTCCGCCTGTCCTACCGACTCCTCGTCACATTTCTGCCCGAAAAACAGCATCTGTCACTGGCGAAAAACTTTAACTCACGAGTGTTTGTGATGAAAATAAATCACCGTGACCGTGAGCCCTCCGACCGAGACTTCAGGGAACTTTCCTCCACCGGAGTTAACCCGGAGACGCTGTGTGAAAAGGGCTACTGTGTTACCATTTGAGGGAGGCAGACCAGTGACAAAATCCAGTGTAGTGGGACCAGAGGCAACTGGGGATAGGCACAAGAAAATCTCTGCTATATTGTTATTATTTCCTAACTGTGTGTTCAATGGTTGTCTGGTGTAAATGGGTTGTGCTTGAGTTTTTGTTGTTGTTGGCTTGTAAAAACAAATTTGAGAGCCAGTTGCTCCACCAGGCCGGATGGTGGGGGAGGGCTGCCCTACCATTGCTCCACCATGCGGCCACTCTACCTAACGATCCCTAGAGACACTGCAGTTGCAGCGAATAATAGCTCTGGAAGATGACTGACCCAGAGAGCAGCAGCAGAAGTCCAGGAGAAGGGCTACAGAGATCAGTGTGTTTTCACGCTACAGCTGCCATCGTAAACAGCACAGTTTATGAGCCAGACCTACTTTGTGAGTAAATAAAGTCATAAAATTTACTTCTAGGGCACATAAAGTGCCCGTAAAGTAAGTTTTTTGTTTTTTAATTCCTTATTTTTGATCTTTGATCTGAGCATGAGATCAACAGTACCAAGAAGGAAGCATCCATTGTTTTTTTTTATTTCATGAACAAATAAAAACTCATTTTTTCATTTTAGTTTTTTTTTTTTTTTTTTTTAAGAAATTTTATATTTTGGATTGTCCATTGAATTACTAGATTATCCAATGATACCAGCACATGTCACTAACTGTGTTAATGTTTTTTTTTCTTTTCAATTACCCACATTATAATTCAATAATATAATTCATCATTCAAATTTGAATTTGAATTGTTTCTACCTTTTAACTTCTTTGATTAAAAGAAAGGGTATATTCTTCCAGAAGGAAATCTTTTGTTGGTGTTGATTCTAGTGTATTGCTATAATCTGGGTCCACTGTCTAGTAGCTCCTCATTTCCTGGCCATGGTATATAGCACATCCATATATTACACAACCTTTAATAGACCACTTTCAGTAAAAAGGGTTAAATGTGACATTGTTCTCATGATAATAAAGTGAAAATTTTGACTATGCGGCTGAAAGATTAAAACAGAGGATAGCTAAGAGGCATGAATTCCTGCAATAGTTGACAGTACTTCATATCATTGAGGCTGAGAGAAGAACACAAAGGAGATGTGTAGTCTAACTAACCTTTCTGAATGTTAACATACACTTTCGTAATCTGGACCCAAGAAGTGTGGAGAGTCCCTGTCCCTATTCTCCAGCTGGATGTGCCACTGCCAACTGGTGCAGAGACTGAAGGAGTAGGAGTGCATTCAGCCCTGATGCATTATCTTAACCGTGTGGCTGACAACAAACCTACCACAACACACGACATCACAGGCATCGTTTGGAAAACAGCACTGCGTCACACCTAACACTGTTGGGCCACTTCATAGTTTAACATCTGTGCATCTTTTAACTGCAATGTAAACCAAATCTGTAGGTTTTTCTTTTCATATATGTTAAAAGATAACAATTACACCAGTAGTATACAGTTTTAGATTAATCTCAGCACAAACACTTCTTTGTGTGTATCGTTATATTTTAATTGTGACAAAATAATATTTATTGTGTATATTAATGTTGTAATATGCAATTGTATGCCTGTGAGGGAGTGGCCTGTTATTGCCTTAATTCATTTTCACTGCAGTTATATTTTTGAATTCTAATGTTTTGCATCTTGACATGGCCACAGCCATCAGCAAAATGGAACCCATCTGTGTGTAGGCTATTAATGGGAGCAGCAGCTAGAAGTAAAAGACAGAAATAAGAGAACAGAGGATAAAAGCAGGAGGAGGATGGTGGCATGAGATCTCAAGAGTAGGATGACAGAACTGTGGGAGCAGCGTTACGCCAGCCTGCAGTTCAGGTTAGGACTAAGTTTGCATGTGGTCACTAATTGGTGTGTGTGTGTGTGTGTGTGTGTGTGGAGCTCCCTCTGTGTTCCTATGGGCGCACAGTGATGGGTTCATAGAAGATGAGAGTAGAACAACCACAGACAAAAGACAGCACAGGAAAGACGGGCGGGGGAGGCGTCAGCATGCTGGAGTCGTGTTTGGCATGACCGAACGAGTCACAAAGCCACAGATATATATTTCTACATTTAACTGCTGCTTTTCTATCATTAAACCCGATAGGTCTGCAATTATTACACATATACAGAGATCACACTTATGTATGTCCATAAAATCTACTACAGTTTTCCCATTAACATCTTTCACTCTGCTACCCCTGGCAGTGTTGTGTGCATTAAAGTCTCCCACCTAAACAACTGGTGTCCTCATTTGTTCTCTAACCTCCTCCAAATGCCTGATGTTAATTGTCAAAAAGGGATTGTAGAAGCTCTCAATGTTCCACCATCAGCCCTGTACACTGGTTACCACACACTCTAGGAAATAATGAATTTTCACCCTATGGTAGTGTACATCTCAAAATTCTTGCACACCATCTTCCTGCTTTCCTATTTTGATGCAGCTGGTTAAATACATCCACCAATGCTGCTCATTTGCAACCAGACTCATTCCATTCCATTGCAAGGTTTAAAACACTAGCAGCTTTATAATTATCTTCATTAATTTCCATGACTCCGACTTTAGCTTTCACTCTTGTCTATGCCATTCCTTTCTCTTGTTCCCCATCTCTAATGCACTTCCAGCTTCTGCCTCAAGAATGTGTACAATGCCTCTGGGCCTGGTTGTACCTCTTTAAGAAACCTTTCATCAACATCTAGCACAATTTTAATGATGTCTGACCTTGTGGTTAGATTTGAGTAGGGTAAGGCAGTAAAGTGCATACCTCCACCAAGGCCCAAGAGACCACTTTATTTGGAAAAAAAATTTATTCACTGATAGATATCAGCCACTTTATTACAGATTTTTTTCATTAAAATCCATGCATTATTCTGATAATGTCAAAAAATGTCCTATCTTGCAAAGCAAAACAAAGTGAGATTAAAAACCTCGATCTGTCGCTTTATCCCAATCTGCACTAAAACTTAATATGGTACATTCTGGTAAGAGACCCACCTTCCATTGAATTTTCATGGAAATCTGTTCAATAGTTTTTGTGTTATCTTGTTGATCAACCAACCAGCCAACCAACCAACCAACCATCAAACAAACAAACCTACTAACTAGCGTGACACTCAGTAGAGTGCATACCTCTGCCAAGGCCCAACAATCCTCTTTAATTCGATCAAGCCTAATCCAATATCAGACTCAATAGCCCTGTATCACTCTGAATTTCAAACAGCCCATAACTGCTTTACAATAATTTACAAATTGAACCCACTCATCAGCAATATTGATGCATTAATCCCAATCTTGCAATGTTAAAGAAGGAAAAAAAAAAAATCCTGGATTTATCTCTATTTCCGGATCCACAACAAGCATTAATGGGGTCCAATCTTGGCTAAAACCCATCAAGTTTTGTGGAAAACTGTAATTTTTGTGTAATCCTGCTGACAACCCAACAAAAACATAACTGCCTTGACAGAGGTAATTAAAAAAGAAATGTAGCAAAGTTTTAGGGAGCTACTGGCAGCCACATCTGCACACCCATCACCATAGAGTCAACTAATTTTACATGTCTGTAATCTTTTCATTAGCCCAAATCCTTTTTTAATAGTCAGTGGACTATTCCTGGACCAAATAACTAATGGATGACTACACCTCCTTTTATCTGTAAATTGTCCTGTGTTTCCAAAGCTAAGGACACAGGAAATGCAGAACATCCCTTCTTTTTCATTTAGATGATTCCACCAGCTCTGATCATAGCTTCCACCAACATACCTTTGGCAAACTAAGTTAGTATCTTTCCTGATGAAAAATAACTTTCTCATATCAGATGCTATTGTAACACCTAAGAAGGCGCAGGTTTATTAAGAAATGCTATGACTACATGTTGTGTTCAAAGCCATCCTGCATTGAGCAAGAGCACTGCCTGACTTTTCCCCCCAAGAATCCATCTATTTCAGCAGCAAGCCATGCAGGGTGAAAGAGAGGGAATTAAAGAAAAGCAGACAGAAGCACTTCTAGCTCATTCCAGCATTATGGCACATTTCCATTTTTCGCCTCAGTCTTAATCTCCATTGAGTGACTGTCATCACCCTCCGGCAGTAATTAGGCATGGACTCTGGACAACAACAGACAAGCCGGTGTAGCTCGTCTTGAGAAGCAAATTACCTTTAGCTTATGGTAAGCAATATTCCGTGCCAGGCAACTTTTACTGCTGATTAGCAATTAGCCCAAACTAGCGACAGTCGAAGCGCTAATGTTTAATTTGCTCCTCTAATGATATACGCCGTTGTGGCGCAGGCGGGTGGGAATGGAAGGAGACTTGGAGACGTATGGATTTCTACTTAATTCCTTTTCATTTATGACTTGACAGGCCCGCAGGTAGGAAAGAGAGGAAATTTCTGTGCGATTAGTAATGGCTGCTCCTCAAAGCGAAGGCAGCTGGTGAATGCTAAGAAGTCATGGACACACACACATACACACACACAGATACTGTCTAATTTCTGGGCTCTTCTCAGCACATTCACTGGCTCAATTATTCACAGTGAAGTTTGAATAATAACAGCATTTTCTCTGAGAAAACAGAGTGATTACTGTGTATGTCACCTCCTTCTGTTAGGAGACGCAGTTGTTGTGAATATAAGCAAAACATACCTGGAGAGCCATTACAGAGACCTCTCTAGTAAATGGATTGCGGCAAGCTGTCACAATGATAATGTTGTTTCAGCAATGATGCTTGCAGCCCTTAGAAATATCAGTAGGAAATAAGGGATGTGAGATGTGTAAACAGCTGAATATGTATTTGAAATTATTTGGGTCAAAAAGGTAATTCGTAAACTCTGGATCCAGAGCATGGATCCAAACAATGAGGTCAAATAACACACTCAGATTTTAGTCCAACTTCAAGTTCAGACACGTCTTTGGGTTGTAAAGGCTCAGCAATGGCAGTTTAAACAAGCTTTTGCTGACCTATGCTGAGGTAATATGTGTGCTGTATGAGGCAGTGGCTCTTTAGCTCCAAACTCTTTGTTTACTGCAGAGACTCTGCTTGTTTTCAAACACAAGCAAGCAATGTCAGAGGACACTCCATCTACTCCTACGGGACCTCCATAATCTGGGGTGGATTCCTGTTTAAACTAAAACGTGCTAGTGGGTTGGACTCGACAAATCAGGTGGATGGGACAAATCTCTGGTGGGTTGTGTCAGGAACAGGGGCTTGTTAAAAAGTGCAATGGGTGCCGTGGGAATAGACCCTCTCCCCTCGGGTCTAGGGACTCCTCCTCTCTAATGAAGCTGGAGGATGAGGCTCGTTATGTGCCGCTGCCTGTTTTCAGCACGCCATAACTTTTTCTCACTCCCATCCTCGTTTTCTCTTCCACTGGCTGTAGTGCAGCAACCGTAGTGGCAAACAATTTCAGGCCTTCTCTTTTGTTCAAACTGCTCCAGTGTTATAAATGTTACAGAGGAGAGTGATTTAGAGAAGATGCAGCCCAGCAGAAGTTGAGACAAATGGATGCAGTCAGGGCTGCTAGTGAACATCCACAGTTTGGACAGCTATAGTACTTAGATGGTGACAATAACAATAAGACTAGTCTAGTAGGTCATTAGTGCTCGAACAGTGACGATCACTCACACACTGGCCTCAGACTTGTTGGATGATTCTTTATAGCAGTGGTTTTCAATCATGAAATCACAACAGGGTGCCGATTTGTTTTACTCTGTACAAATGCAACAAATTACACTTTCCATCCATAGACATCTAGCATAGTAACGCAATGTACATGTATGATTTCTTATACTGTTGCAATAAAAACATGTTTTTCTGTACTTTAAAGATAGGGTGGCTAATAATTTCAGATAAACATAGAGCTTTGACAAGACAGCCCTTATGATAACCATTTTAGAATAAGTCAGCAACAGATTATTTGATATTTTAACAATACATGTTAACTAAAGTGCAAAAAAGAGTAAAGAGTCCTAAATTAGCCATTTACTATAATCAATGTGTTCCTACATAAATATGCAATTTTCTGCAAAAGTTAGGATGCTTTTGTTTATCTCACATAAGATGTTTGACTGTGTTCAAATGCAGCTTGTAATGTCACAAAATTCAGATTCTCCATACTCTATACAGAGGTTTTGGACTGTAAGCTTTTGATAAGTAAGCAAGTATGTTTTCATTTGAACTTTAAAGTGGCTATAAATCACTGTGTGGTGGGACTATCCGCATTGCTGCCGATTATTTATCAGAACATTTTTATATTTTGTAAAAGTAACAAAAGTAATCTCTACTGTATTGTTTCAATATTGATATTTGAGGTAATTGCTCAAAAATATTATCTGCACAACAGTTATTCAGGTGATAAATCCTGTCTTTGATGATTTCACAAACCTCGATGGTTGGCTTGCCTATACAAGTCAATTTAAATCATTTGGTTAATGAGCCCTAAAATACTAAATTGAATAAAAAATTATATATAATTAGTTGTAAAAGATGTTTATTAGTAATAAAGGAGAGCAATAACCCAAACAAAAGCAATATCAATATAACATTTTGAATTTGATATATCATAAACTCATATTTTTACATAATGAAGAACTTGCTTATAATTTAGTTTCCCAAAACATAAAAACTCACTTCAATTTGGACGAAAGCGTCTTCTAAATGCCTTTACTGTAAATGTAAATGTAGTGTAAATATCCTGCAGAACTGCACCTCTCTGAGATTACAAGAAAGAGACAGACAGGTTAAGACACACTTCAGAAATGTTGTTACAGTTAACTTGTTGATACTGAAAGTATGGCCAGCCCTGGTAAGTTCAAGAAATAATGTTATTATTCTTTTGCTAGTCAACAGGCTAAATAATGGTATAATTCAATAACATGTTCATATTAGCTCTGAGGGCCTAGACATGAGCATATGTTTTTATCGGCTAACGTTACATTTAGCATGTAAAAATACCAACTTATCACTAATGTTCCAGCAAAGTGTATTATTCAATCATTTTCAGTGGTGTAACTGGGAAGCTGTGCATGCTTGTCGTAACAGAAACAGACTATAGGATTGTGGTGTTTTTGGAACTTTGAACAGCTCACCGTAACGTCTCTCCTTTAACTGCTTTCTGTGCCTGTCACTGGCACCGAGCCTTCAGTGTTGATTGGTTATTATCGTGTGATGTACAACCAATCAAGAAGTGTTTTGGGCAGGACATCATGTGAGACCACAGAGATGAATACAGACAGAGGCTGCAGTAAAGCCAATGTTGTGCAGTTTTTAATAAATAAATCTTGTCGCAATTCACTCATTGAAATGTTGACTTCATTAAATGTATTTTGTCTAGTCCCATTCATTTCTATGAAAGCTTCTCAGTGGTACATGAAGCCAATATGACTCGACTGTCTTCCACATTGTGGGGTCCATAGAGCTTGTGTACTTTCGGTTTAGTGCCCGGTTAACTTGAATTGGGATAAAATAATTCAATCATGCAGCTTTTCTAGATTTTGAAAATTTTATTGGACCGAAGGGCTCAACTTTTGACAGTAAAATTAGTAATTTTGTGGGGTTGTGACAATGTATCCACTGTTTTACAGACGCTTCTTTCACAATGATGGCTTATGGGAAAAAGTATTTTTGGGCCCCAGTGCATCATTTACATTTAGCAGACACTTTTGTCCAAAGCAACTTACATTAATTCATACATACATTCATGGTGGTGGCTGCCATACATGGTGCCAACCAGCACATCAGGAGCAGTTTGACGTTCAGA
>OMLP01044911.1:0-11121 GCA_900302685.1 Spondyliosoma cantharus | reverse complement strand
CACCTTCAAGAGCTGACTTAAAAAATACACAAGCAGGCTGTGCTCCACCACAGAGTTGTTACTATCTGATCCTTGGAGTAGATCCATCAGTGAGTATGGTTGCTCTCAGTTTACATCATGATTTAATAACATTCTTTACTTCAGAGTGGTGTTGAAAACGTTTTAATTTGAGTTGGGAAACCGTGCTAACAATGCTAATGCTAATCGGGACGCTAGCTGTTAACATAGGCTGATTGAATCCATTGTTGGGCCTCATTTGTGTTGTGTGTGTAGACCACTGCATGGGTTGTTGCCATTTGTTGTGTTTACACTGTTACTTACCTGTGAAGAGGATTTTAACGTAAAATAAGATGTACATATGCCTTATTTAATATTGTGTTGTATTTACCTGATTTGTACCCTGAAAAGGAAGAAGTGTGACCAGTGTTGTTGCATATATTTAATTTCAATTGTAACATTGTGTATATTTTTGTTGTGTTGCAGTTTTACAAAAAAGTCTCAGAAGACTGCAGTAAATCTCTCAACCTGGAGTCAAGCCTACTGGGTCTTTCTTGTTAGCTATCTGTCTACAAATACAGCTCACGTATTAGCCAGGACAGAATATAGAGAACTATTTTTCCGACGTGCCCTCTCATCGCAATCTTCAGGGTCACCTGCAAGGCAACAAGTTTAGATATGCTGCCATTTGATTGGCTGAGGGGTTATCACGTTCTGAGCACATGAAGGTATCAAAGCCCCTCTCGTCACCTCTGAAAAAGAGTTTGGCAGAGATACTGCAAGATAGCTGGACTGACGGTAAGATATCAGGCTGGCTGTTGCAGACTGTGCTGACGTAAATACACCAGGAAATCATGAAAGTAAATCCTCACATCAGTATTTCGTTTGGTCTCATCATTTTTGCCCATGTTTCTGCTTTGTAGATAGAAAATGCCACCAAAAAAGAAAACACTCATTCTATGGAAAAGTGTTATTAACTTGTTCGTGTAGTGAACGTAGGCAACTGTGTGCCCTCTAGTCTTTCAACCAATGTTAGCAATTTCAAGGGTTAAACTAGTGAATAACTGGCTAGTAGATATGAATCACTCACACAGGAAAAGCAGCAGCATGAAGCTACAAATGTAGAGCAGGCTGATGATGAATCAGGAACAGAGTTTCAGGTGAGGTGTTGACAATGTCAATTAGCAATTGTGTTTGGAATAAAGAAGGCATGAGCATTGCAGTTCTTTGTTTTAGGATGCCTTGCAGTTATAACCTATGAATCTCATCATCATGCTGGTTATTTTGAAAATAATTGTTGGATTTGCATAATTAAAGGTGTCAAGATCTTATTCTTCAAATGTTACTCAACTGTTCTTTCTTCCAAGTTTAATATGTGTAATGGATATAAAGATGACATTGTATTCATTGATGCATTATTTTGAAATACATTCAGGAAACTCAGAAATCCAGTACAGATGTAGTGCAGGTTGAGGAAGCAGCAGCTGGACCGTCAGGGCTTCAGGTCTTAAAATGGTTTTGTGGTGAGATATCAGCAATGAAAGTGAAGGATGTTTGGGTTTTATTTTACCTTATATTAGCATTTTTTATCATGAGTTGTTATTTTCTCTCTTTTTTTGAATGGCAAAGTTGGTTCCATGAAGTTCTTTCTAATAAGTTAAATAAGTGTAATGCATATAAAGATTACATTTTATTCAGTTATTTTGAAATATATTCAGGAAAATTAGAAATCCAGTACAGATAGTGCAGGTTGAGGAAGCAACAGCTGGACCGTCAGGGCTTCAGGTGAGGTCTTAAAATGGTTCTGTGATGAGACACTACCATGGCTTACTATGAATGTAAACATGTCTTTCTGTCTCGTGAATTGGTATGAACGGATGCAGGTGCAGACTGGTTTAAGTTTCTGTGCAGGTTGAGTACTTTGAAGCCACTCGGACGAGGAGCCTATCATCCATCCAGTGTTTAACAGACACAGACTATGTCTGCAAAATCAGAGCTGTAACCTAATCACAGCATTTATGCTGTACGTGCTTTTTTGTTCTGACCTCAGCTTCTGATGTTGGACTTGATAGGAGATGAAAACAATGATATACATACAAAAAGCAGCCCACTCGCCAAAATAACATTTTTGCATTTACTGTTTTGCAAACCATGAATACACTCAAAGTTTCTGATGTGGCACATACCACATTGACATTTCTACAGTATGTGTCATATTGAGTGTGTCCTCCTCAGAAAAACAACCACATGTCACCAAATCAATGAATTTGCTGTTAGATGGCCATCTCAATGCAGATGTAAGCAATTATTACAGCAGTAGAGGATGAAGTAGTATAAACAGCGACAACTCCATGAATCGTAGGGGTAAGGTGAGGACTTTGGGAAAATGCCTTTTATGTCCAGAGTGACGTCAATGGTGAGTTGGAAGCTACGTAGATATGCTTACAACAGGAAGTTACAGACATCAGTAGTGATTCAACATAAAAAAATGTACCAGGTGTCTTGCCTAACCCTAAACAAGCACTTCTCTTGGCCACAGTCTCACCAAACTGCTACCATACAACAAAAGTCTGCAATGTTGCTTTGGGAACAGTGAAATATGTTGTTTTGGGAGACATTGACAATCAACCTCTTCAGTCTTTTAGTTAAGAAGATGTGTCGGTCATACCATGCTCATGTTACATGGGTCATTTTTGGCAACAAAACCAGATATTTTTGACAAGTTGTTGGGACAGTATGCAGCATTTCTTTGTAGGGACAGAACAAGGTAATGCAAAACCATTTTTTTGCCCCTCTATCCAATTAGCTTTTTGTGCCTAAACCCAATCAGACTATAAGCACTTAGTTGTCGCAACATAAATTGAAAAAGAAGCCTAAAGCCATAAACATAAATAAATGTACAGTTCAGTCATATATCTTTGGTTTGCAGAAATGTAATCATTCATTCTGGAAACTTGATTGCAAAAATAAATTGAGTACTTGATTTATGCTTAATAAATGCTCATATCTTTTTCACAGGATGTGTCTTCCTTCATTGAATAGCATATTCACACATTGCAATGAGCTATGTGAAGAATACATGATGTACAGTGCAATGCAGACTGAGGCACAACCTTGTCTTGAAACAAAGATTCGAGATTTTGAGCTCTGGTTTAAACATTGAATTCCATTAATAACAAAGCCCAACATACATCAAAGCTTCAGTGACATTTACAAAGAACATTTCTTCTGTTGGATAATCAGCATAGATGGAAGCCTTGAAGACAAACAATTCCGAAGACTTTGCTTGTTATAATCTTGTGTTTGATTACATATTATATTATCTATGAGAATTTTTTGTATTTTAATTAATCTGTGAACTATTCCCTATTTCTGTTTGCTAAGATTACACACATGCACACATATGTACAAACATCTACTGAATGCTTTTTGATAATGAGCAAATTAATTCACACCACATTTCATCCAAATCAATATTATTCAGTAATTAGGCATCCCACAGTAGCAATATCTGTCTGCAACAGCAGTAACTAGTAATTATAATCATAATAATTGCTCAGATAAAGATAATAATAATAATGAATTCAAAGGCTGACACCCCTCCTAGACGTAACATGAATTACTCCCTTCCCTTCCCTAAAGACTAGATATTAAAGGTTCCTCACCCTCTCTGGATGATTGACACTGAGTGTAAAATGCATTTTAATATATGTATGTTCGTGCCTCCTTATGAATAATGTTCATCTGGTCTCAGTATCATGCCTCTAAATATCAGTGTCACAGAAAATTTAACATAGAAACTCTTGGGATATCATTAAATTATTATGTAAAACGAGGTTTGTTCACCAGGAGAAGCCCTATCAGTGTCAGGATATCTTGTGGATGGTATTGTGGGATTATGTGGCCAGGGTCATATGAAATTCATCCAGTCTTTTAATAACCAGAGTCAGCGCTGTCCCTTTGAGCATTTGGGTTCAGGAAGGCACCTTCTTACAGATCCTGTTTAAGATTTCCATGGATAGAAACTCAGCAACAGTGGAGGAGTGCTGAGATCCCATGGTTACATTTCTTCTTTTTGCCCATGATCTACTTTTACTACTGTTGGATTCATCAGAAAATTAGACTCAGAAAGTATTATGACTTATTATGGTATTCACGTGCCAAGTGCAAATGGGTGAGAATGAGAGTCAGCACCAAAAAGCTGAACTATCTTTGGATCTTGCTCTTGAGTTAAAGGGTAAGAGGGCAATTAAGTATGTATGATATTGTACAACAGGCCTATTCAATTTATTTTGTAGAAGGGCCAGATTTGAAAAAAATGCCAAGGGGCCAGAAAATATGCTATTTAAACGTGCTAAAACAATGGACATGCTTAGTTTTCACAAAATTATGTGTACAAAAGTACAGAAGAACAATCTACTTCTTAATCTTAGACATAGGTTGTCAGCTTGATTTTCAAGGTCGTACAGTCATGGTCAAAATTTTACATAGACTTGTTAAGAAGTTTTATATCATGGCAGTCTTGAAATCCAATGATTTCTACAGCTCTCCTTTTTTTGATGGGATGAGTGGAACAAAAAAAGAGTTGCTCCTAGTAACACAATTTCTGAGAACATTTTTAGAATTATGACGAGAAATTTTCCTTAAAATAAAGACAAGATCCTGGTAAAGAAAAAAGTTATACAAAGATGATCTTAGCCCTCAAGAGTGCTGCTGAGGTAAAATTCTGTTAGGAGTCGGGAGGACTTTTAACAGCCTAAAGACTTTGTAAAGCAGAGGAGATTATGGTGGAAGGACAAAGAGAATGCAGAAAAATATCCAAACGCTGAATGACAGTGCGGTCATGAAATGCTAACATTTAGATAGTACAGGGGTGTTTGTGGACATACTCATGAGAGATGCACTTAAATCTCCAACAAAACACAATACTGCTTTGATCATTGAGAGTGTTTTTTTCTTTATTTTTCTGATCAGCCAACAGCAGCTTTTAAATGTCCTATTTGTAAGAAAACTTGAATTTTGAGTCTCTCTCTTAACTGATCAAATAATATGCTTTGGGATTGTAGGACTGGTCGGACACCATAATAAATGTACATTTTTGACAGGTTGGGAGTGAGACACAAAAATCAATATTTCTTACAAATAGGACCTTAAGAATAATGTGTTTCTGTTCCTTCCTTGCTTAGAGTTGCTCTTAAAAATGTCCTAAATCACTCACCGGCTAGAGCTCCTTGTTAGAAGTTGATTGTTAGGAGTGTCTGTGAATGCAACCCCTGGTGAGGAGTGAGCTGACCCTGATGATGATTTACCAATCAATCCCCATCTAAATGGGGTCATGGGCTTCAAATAACAATGTAAGAATTGAATGTCAGGGTATCTGAAATAAGTTTCCTCCACAGGATGTCTGGGATCACACATAGGACATGAAAATGCCTCATGATTGCTGAGGCCGAGTTGGAGGTCATAGCTGGAAAGGATATTCAGACTGCCTCATGTGTTAAAACTATTAGCTATACGTAGGTGTATTTTACTCAGTTTTGTGAAAAAAAAATGGACTACATTTTGATGCTTTTAGTCTACCTATTACCCAAACACTAGTCTGTTGGTGGAATTACAATAAGACAAATATGGTGACCAAACCAATTATTTTTACTATCATACCAAACAGTCAAGGGGTACTTCCATCATACTGCCATCAACACCTGTCTATTCTGTATTTTAGATGCATCCACACGTTAAAGTGAAACTCTCGCCAAAAAGCAACCTAGGCTTTATTTGTGAATGTATATGAGTCAAACCTTTGGGTAAATGCATAATTACGATGAAAGACGCACTTTTAAGATTTACCATAGTTTCGTTTTCGGGCAAGTTCATTTTGAATGGGAGTGCATGGGGCACTGAGCTAGCATCAAAAATCGCTATTTTTAAAACACTAAGAAGGCTCGACACAACATGAAACTTTGTTCGTAGCATCACCAGGGTCTCTACACATGAACACGAGCATTGAGAACATTGTTTGTGTACACAGAGTTTACTAAATAGCAGGTTATTGATCTACTCACGTTAGCTGCTGTATGTCAGGCGCGCGGCTGTCATGGCAGTCAAAAAGTCGTTTTTTTTCTGGGTACTTGAAAGATCACAAAATTCAACTTAAACTATGTGTTGTGTTTTTGTCCGAAGACCAAGACTAATGCTAATTAAATCAGAGGCTATAATATACTCCATATAACCAAAAGGTGTATTAAAAGTTTATATTGATGGCTGTCGAGGAGTTACTAGAGGTAAAGACAGAAGCATGTGCTCTTTACTTCTTCTTTCTCTAAACATATAAAACCCTTACCAGTCCGCCTCCACCAAAACTGATTCATTCTCAAATACATCACGGATCTTCCCGCTGATATTTCTGATGGCACTGCAGGAAAAATAGCCTTTTTGAACAAAGTGCACATGTGATACCAATCTATGAAACAACTCATGGTTGGAGAAGCCTTTTAAATCAATTTTACCTGAGAGTCACCATCTCAAAAAATAATATGTTTGTCTGTGTCTACAAAAAGGACAATAAATGACTCGGTGTTGTATGCTCTGCCAGTCCTATATGGTTAGGATTAGGTACGTATAATACTTAAAATGAGGGAGAGATGGCATTTAAGGTACTTTCACTTTCCTCATTTGAGAGAAGATGGTCATTATTGTAAAAGTTCACAAAGAATCAAACATAGCTTAGCTATTTTAGAGTTGGAACAAAAGAACAGTCATTTTTCTGGGTAGTGCAGTCTGCACTTTGAGATAAAAGCATGACATTTGGTACACTTATAGCCAAAGACAGTCCATATATTGTTGAGACATAAAATGTTAATTCTCTCACTTTGAATAACAGAAACAGGTTCACAGTGGCAATTGAATTAGCTCTATAAATATTTTCCTACAAAGTTTATACAGAAGGACTATGACTTATTAAGTCATGCGCTGTACCTTCACACTTCTAACTCTAAACTTCTGACATTTCCTTCAGTGGTGGCCTCTGTCAATACTATAATCTATGCTTTAAATTTGAGTTATTAGTCTATATTCAGAATCAAGGATTTTATACTTATGAGAAACAGCCATTTTCCACAACAAAGTACTATAGATGTTCTGTGGATTCAACACATGACAAACTGAAGTGAAATGGGGTGATTTCATCCTGTCAGAATTTCCTGAAAAGACTCTCAGTATGACTTTTGAAATGAAACATTGTATGAAATATGTCCAGCATCATCTGACCTCTTGTCCTGCTTCTTGTTTGTAGTGCAATGAAACATGACAGCTCAAAGCGCACAATTTTTTGGATTTATGCTGTTAAGCCACCCCACTAATATGGCTCTTGTACCAACATCAATATTCAAAGACAGTTGTGTTTATATGTTTCTTACTAGTAGTGGTGAGATAACACTTACTCAAATATGCATTATTTTGTAAGTGTTAATAGGGTTATTTCATTTCAGTTATTCTGATATTGAAACAATTAATGGAAGCACCCAAGTGTGCCTTCTTAACTGAGTACAGACAGCACTGTGCAGAGCAAGAAGCACAGGTATTGAGTTCTCTGCTTATTTTTCTTTTCTTCTCTTGTCTTTTTTTGTGCTTATCCTCGAGGTAAAAACAGGCTGCTTTACGTTTGTTTTGCTCTCTGATGTACTGGAGTTGTTAAAAATCTGGGCTGGCAGGCTGTCTTCACCAGCCCCATCATGAAAGGGTTGAGCCTCACTAACTACTAATGACACAGTGGGATGATTGATTTCCTGTTTGATTTTATGCCTGGTGGGGATGAAGTCAAAAAGGATATTGCTTTAATTGGCTAGTTGCGTAAGGAGACAGTCTACAACTTCCGGTTTGCGGACGGTGGGCACACGCATTTCCGGTTTCCAATGCCGGTCAGTGTGTGGACATGACTTTCTACACTCGCTGTCTTCAGGATCTTCCTAAACTGACAATCAACGATGTTCACCGAATAATTCAAGCTACGACATCAGCGCCAAGGAGTAAGCGAGAGAAGGGCTTCAAAATGTACATATCGTCTTACATTGACAATTACGAAGGTAAGCTAACTTAAGAGCTTAATAGCTAGCGCTACCTAACATAAACAGTACTGAGGATTAGCTATCTTGCTAACCAGCTAACTGTGCTATCTAACGTTGGATATTTTGACAACTATGTGGCTACTATGACCCAGTTTTAAGTGTGTTGATGATAACTTGATATTGTCCCCAGTATCAAATAAAGATCAACGGACAGGGAGAGTGAGCGTCCAAGCAAACTGCCACAGGTCTATGAGGAAACATGAGAAACCTCACAACCTCAGAGTAGGAAGATGACGATAGTTCAGTTGTTCGTCAGTTCTGCGCCAACCTTTTCTGGGGATTTGAAGTGGCTTGGATAGGTTCTGTAACTCTATAACATTAACGTCTAAAGCAGGTAAGATAAGATAGGCACCTGTCTTGTAAGGGTAGCATTCAAATATTTAGCCTTCATGAAAACCCCAGAAACTGGTTGTGGTGGCTGTTTTTCTTTGTATGTTAAGTTTCATTTATCTGCATGCTGTTCAGTACTATTGTACAAACTATATTTGAATGTAGGTTAAAGCAAATTAAGATGCTAACATTATAGACTACTCAGACATATCTATTTTAATTTCCTTACATTGCAATGTTCCAAAAACAAAAGAGAAATATACTATTTTCTTTTCTTTTTTCAATGATATTGATAATTTGATGAGCCTACTACCACAGTTACTCAAAACAATCTGATCAGGTTTCTCATTTCTCTTTTTCTGTGGAATATTTAAGCTGATGTGTTAGTATCTGCTTTATGACTGTAACATGATAATGCTTTTTTTCCCAAGATTGTCCTTGAGGACTCCTCCCCTGTGCAGATGAATGACGCAGAGTGTTCATGTGTGGTTTGAACAGCACTGTGCAACCATAATGTTGCACTGCTGTACCAGACCGCACACTACTCTCAGCTGAACGTTGCTGCTGTTCCCCCAGTCCTGAGTTGTACAGAGACGGAACAACGCTGGCACAAGCCAAGAATTATGGTAAGTCTGTGAGCACTATAAAACAATAATAATAAATAATAATAATAATAATAATAAAAAGGATTTGCTATGTCAATTTACAGTATATTTTTGTTAGTCAGAGCTGAATTGTGTAAATGAATTGATTTAATGTCTTTCTTCCTACAAACTTATTTTACAAAGATTTTTTTTGTAAAAATAGCCAACTTTATATTTTTTATACTCTGTCACTAACACACCCTACACCAGCCAAACTACGAAGGAGACCCAATAGTTTTTTTAACGACCATTTCAATAAATGTTATTATTAATAGGGTGTGAAGCCAGGCCGGGTCAGTGACATGGTGGTGATGTCTACCAAGCCAAAGCAGAGGACTGTTGCTAATGGTGTAAGGTAATTATGTCTTATGTTATAACATGTTATACAAAACTGTGATTGTCTTTCAGTGTAAAATTATTAATTCTTATTTGAATTATGAAATGATATTCCACAGAGGAGCACACTGTACAAAGCAGTGAGGGGGGAGCTGCCTGATCCTGATGTCCTTAAAGTGGCTGAGGTTTATGAGGACTTTTCAGCGGACATTGCACCACTCATCACAACTATGGCAATCAGTGCTGATGTCCCACTTGTTGACTCAGCATTTGGGAAAGTTCAGGAAGGCAGTCCAATCTCCTACCAGAACCCAGTGCCTGTGAGCTGGATTGTGCTATTCCATCCAGATGCCCCTCCACCACCACCTCTACCTCTAGATGGTTACAGGTTGGAGCCTACTAGCTGCCAGTTTGTGTGCAGTCTCCAGCAGCAGCTACATCTGCAATCTCTAGAAACTCATTTGGAAATGGCCAGGAAAATAGAGGTTGCTACGAGGGAGCAGAGTGTCTCTGTAGAGTGGCACAGAGTCAGGAGGAATAGGATCACATCTTCCTGCTTCAGGGAGATTTGCCACGTCCGTGGTCAAAGCTCAGCAGAATGCCTTGCTGAGCGAATAAAAAAGGGTGTGGCTCAAACGGCATCAATGAAGAGGGGCCTGGCATTGGAGCCTGTTGCCATTCAGGAGTATTGTCGGGTAAAGAACACCAGTTACTGGCCTTGTGGCTTTGTCATTCACCCTGATGCTCCCTGGTTAGGGTCATCTCCTGACGGGGTTGTGTTTGATCCAACTGAAAATCCACCCTTTGGCCTGCTGGAGATCAAATGCCCAAATGCCAAAAGCTACGTTGACTGCACATATTTGAAATTACAAAGCGACACCATGAAATTAAAAAAGCAGCACAGCTACTACTGGCAGGTCCAAGGCCAGCTCCTCATTACAGGAATGGAGTGGTGTGACTTTGTTGTATTTGCAGAAGAGGACATGGTAGTCCAGAGGATCTACAAAGATACAGAGGTTGCTGCAGTCATTAGGGAGAAGGGAGATTACTTCTTTTTTTACTTTTACATGACAGGTTGCTTGAAAATCTGAAGTCAGTGGTGTGTGATGAGTAATGAAAAAAAATGATCAGAAGTTATGAAAAAGAGATGTTTGTAAAAAAACCATAAATCTTTCATGTGGCCTGCAGTATTTTTTTTTTTAAACATCACCTGATATATATTCTTCAGTGTAATTAAAGACTTGAAAGACAGAATGGCTTTTTTGACTTTTTTATTAGAATAAGCCAGTAGAGTATTTTAACAGTACAAACAGTCTTCAAGCTCTTATTAATTCATCATTTACAATCTCATTTATAACAAACAAAACAGAAATCTATCGTTCCATATATCTATATCTATCTATCTATATATATCTATATATCTATAGCTCTATACATCTATATCTATATCTATAGCTCTATACATCTACATCTATCTATATCTTTAGCTGTATACATCTATATCTATATATATCTATAGCTCTATACATCTATATCTATCTATCTATCTATCTATCTATCTATCTATCTATATCTATAGCTCTATACATCTATATCTATATATCTATAGCTCTATACATCTATATCTATCTATATCTATAGCTCTATACATCTATATCTATCTATGTATCTATAGCTCTATACATCTATAT
>OMLP01044909.1:68944-82477 GCA_900302685.1 Spondyliosoma cantharus | reverse complement strand
ACTGCACTTTTTTTTTTTCTTTTTTTAAATCAATTTGACCACAATGAAGCTGTGATTAATCTGAGGCAAACCCCATCTGCTGAGGAGGATTACGTGATATGATCAAAAGCTCCAGAACGGCCACTAAATGGATCTTGTGGTGAGATTGTTTTGTCGCCTGCCAAATCTGAACTCAAAGAATGTTTTAATCTCAATTTCAAAGCCAACATGGAATAGAAGCCCTTAAAGGAAGAATTCCCCCCAAAATCAAACATACACATTTTTCTACAACTAGAAGTGTGAAACATACAATATGCAACTCCTGCCGCTAGGGGGCTCTCTGTGAAAACAAAACAAAGCTGCTCAGCTGCTTGGAGCTGACTATGGGGGCCAATCGTCCACATGGATCCTGTAAACGCACTTTTTTTGAAAACGGGGTCTCAGGGTGAAAAAATTCGAAAATGCCGCCCTTGCGTTCTCGTTTGGACAGCGAATCCACATACTTGCCCCAACCCTCAACCTCTAGCCTTTGACCTCTTAACCCTGCAACATCTCATAACAACAACAACAACAACAACAATAATGGCAGACTACATGCTTGTGCAGCAGTTCGGCCTCATTATCGGTCCACACAAATGATTCCGGTTTCCTTGCACTCGCCATTTTTGTCTTTTTCTTCTTGTGTTCAGTTTCTCCTTCTACTGTCTGTTTGTAAACAGCGAGCAAGCTTTATGCGCACGCTCCGGCTCTTCTTCTCCGTTTTGGGTGAATTTCAAGCACCACCTATAGGCCTAGTGTATGAACTACAGTGTTTTGAGTCGTTTACAACGGATCCATTTGGACGCAAATATTCTTGAAACGATACTAAGGAAGACGGAGGAAAAAAAAGATTGTTTTGGTACACGTGGACATGGCCAGAGACTCTGGATTAGATCCACACTTACTAGAGGCATTAACACCCAGCGTCACATCTCTGCGCATTCTGCTCTGATCCAGAGCCAATTATGTAGCCATGTTTATGTACTATTACGTTAATGTTGTGTGAGGTCATGAGGTAATCCAGACAGGTAAGTGCAAAAACTGAAGTAATGAGCCAAAATCAGAAGAATCAAATGCAGACGGTTTATTCTTCCACACAAAAGTCCCATACAAGTCCAACTGAAAAACACCTCCCGTAGGAGGAGGAGGAGGGCCCTTTAACTCCGCCTTAACCCCCAACAAAAAATGTCCGTCTTTCTCTCTTTTCCTTTAAGTTACATTCCTGGTCGGTGTCTTCGTTCCATGCGTGGCCATCCAGCTCCTTCCACCTAAAAGCACACCTGCTCTCTGTCCTCTGTTCTCCTTTGTTCTCCCCTCCCCTCTCCCTTAATCAGGTGGCCTAAACACCTACACCTGTTGGAGGAGTGAGGCCTGCTGGGAAGTGTAGTGTGTGCTGCAGCCATTTTGTTAGGCTGCAGCCAACCCGGAAGGGGAATGTAGCAGCCCTCTACCACCTGACCCCTGGTGATGCCACAGTTGACCTCCAGAGAGAACCAGAGTCTCTGGTGAGTGCTGAGTTTAGTCAGAGTTGTGCTGAATTTAAGCACATACACACTAATGCTCTTGATGCGTGCCTTTGCTCGCTACCCTTATCTTACAGCTAGTGTACAGTAAAGTAAACTGGCTGTTAGGTGCGGATAAACACTGCACTAGGAATGCAAATAAACCCAAATGTTCCTGCTGTCAAACTCATTTCACTGGGGGTGAACACATCATTAACCGACCACCACTGCTGATGAAAAACTATCTGAAGGGACTCCTTTTTAAAGTTTTATTCATAATGAGTTTAGTCTCCTGCGCTGACCTCCCTATTCCAGAAGTAGCGACCGGTGACCAGATGAAATGCACTGTTTCACTCTGGTTTGAACATTGTTGGAAACATTTGGCATCATGTAAGAACACAACTCACTAAAATATAAAACAAATGTATATTATATAGGCTATTCGTTTTTAGATATTTTAATGCAGAATTTCTACACATTATCTTTAACTGCACAAAGGTTGTTTTTTTTTATTATTGTTGGGCTGAGCTTTTAATGAATCCAATGAGACATTTCAGTTAGAAACACACACAAAGAAAACTTAATATTTGCACCAGAGAGAAAGTATGATCATTGGGATCCATCCTCTGAGGACCACAAATTTCTAACCAAAATATAATGACAGCCCATCTGTTACTTGTGGAGATATTTCAGTCCACAGTGGATAACCAACCCACCAACAGACCGTCCATTATCATCCATTTTGCTGTTTGCTGTTAGTGCAAAACTAAGATTTTCAGTCATTCTGTTCAGAGTGGACTCCCGTTTAAGGATGAGTAAAGCAAATTCCTCAAACAGGCAAATGTGCTGCTTTGACACTAGTAAAAACAATTCTGTGTTAGAATAGTTTACAAATACCCTTAAATAAATGATGTTTAAAATGACAGAATCCCGGACCAATTTAAGTAAAACATGCATGAAGTCACTTTAATTGAGCCTAAATGAGCGTATGAACAAGAGTGAAATGTCCAACAATACACTGTGGTGGATTATCACACTAAACATAAAACATTGTCTGACCCTTGTACTGTTATTTGTTTTTGACATAAAAATTGATCAATCGTTAATTTAGTGGTTAATGTGATTAGTTCAGTAGTCTGTAGTGACGGGCCGTGAGCGCAGCAGCAGCAGCAGACAGAGATTAGCACCATTGTTGTCGTCTTTGACATTATCCCCGTTAATCCTCAACCTCCCTGAAGGTATTACTGCTCAATGTCACATATGCCCGCAGAGTTTGTGAAGCCACGGAGATAATAACTTCACTGAAGAGCTACCTCACGCGAGAAACATCAACAGAACAACAGGTCTTTTTTTATCCCACACGTTCCTCTTCCTAATTGTAAGATGGTGCCTACATTACCCACAATGCAATTTAGTTACTGACTGACATCACTGGAGGCAATTTATGGGATAACACGCAACCACCTCTGGCTTTATGTTTATGAATTTAGATTAGAAAATATAAAATGTGGTCAAAATAATTTAACTTATTGATCACACAGAACTGTGAACACAGATATTTCCTTCATTCAGTCAATCCAAACAAGAATTTGTTTTTTTTTTAACTTACATCAATGTCTTTCTTCAGTTTCTGCAAATAATGCTTAGTTGGATAAAACCTGTGAATCATTTTAAAGGATGCCTCTTTCATTTTGATGGTTAAAAAAAACTTGTGTGGCAATAGCCAAACTTTTCCCCAACAGGTCCTTGCAATAAATGTGGACCAGTATGAAGTCTTGTCGAAAAAAATGATGGATTGCCTCATCCGTGTTCTTAGTTTGCCACAAAGAACAAGTTTTTCCAACAGTCGTTTCAGTTACATGTGGTCGTAAAGGGTTCTGCCACTTCCCTTCAGACCTTTAAAAAGTTGAATAGTACCCAAAGAGCAGTCCTTTGGTGATGCAGGGATAAATTCAACATAATCATTAAGTTGGCCTTGCTGGTTGAATAACTGACTTAACAATAAAATGACATTGTTGAACCACTGTTGACAGAAAATCACTTTGTTTTTTGTTTTTTACAAAATATATCTGCTTTTTGGAGCTGACTGCGTATATAAAACAATACATTTTTCCTATATCGGAATTTTCTCACAAAGAAGCTGTTAAAACACGTGACCTTTGTAAGCTTCACAAGATATTTATTTAAATCCTTTTTTAAAAATTTGATTTCTACAACCTTTGGTCCAACCTGGCATGTTGGTGATTGCAGACTCAGGTTATATACAGAAGATGTTGCTTACCTGCTGTTATCTGTTTGAATAGATAATCATTAATTTGAATTCAGCCGCAAGAGACTTGATACCAGTTTTATTCACGTAAACAGTAGTAAAACTGTTTGGTGCAGCACATAATCTGCAGGTTTCTTGAAAAGAAACTGAAACTTTTCCAGTTGCCTATGATATCGCACTTAGAATAAAGGTATCAAATAAATGTGGAGTTACAGTAAAGTACAACATCTGCCTACAAAATGTTGTGCAGTGGAAGTATAAAGTTGCAGAAAATGAGAATACTCAAGTTAATTACAAGTACCTCAGTAAAGTGCTTGAGTAAATCAATCAGTCAGTACAATCTGATCACTTTTATTGCTGTTTTTATACTATCTGCTTTATTGCTATCATATTACGTTTACACTTATTGTCTTTGCACAGTCTCATGTACATACAGCCATAGAAAGATATATCCCTGTTGTTTTTTTTTCGTTATCTATTCCGCTTATCCCTCACGGGGTTGCGGTGATGTTGCCCCCTTTTTCAGGGGGATTACTGGAGCCTTTACTGGAGCCTATCCCAGTTAGTCGATGGGCGAAGGCCAGGGTACATGAGTCTGAATGAGTGAATGAGTCGCCAGCTCATTGCAGGACCCTGACTGAGGGCAGAGGCTGCCACGCATGGTGCCAACTGCACATCAGGAGCAATTTTGGGGTTCAGTATCTTGCTCAAGGACACTTCGACATGTAGCTCAGTCCCGCCCAGGGGAGCCTGGATTCAAACCATCGACCTTTGATTCTGTTGATGATTTGAATTAATACGTTGTTGAATGTTCTCAACTAAAAGTCTTATAGCGTACATTTCGCCTTTGATTTCACTGCAATGGAAATATTGAAGAGGAAAATCCTTGTTAACCAGATTAAATCCTGCTACCTGTTTTGCATTGTCCAAGCTAATGTTTTTTAATGCTAGCATCATAAACAAAGAGGGTTGCTAGTATGCTAGAGATCTTTTTTCTTCAATAATGGAATGTTTCCATGGACATTTGGTAGCGCTGCATATCAGCAAGCCCTGACAGATCACTTACATCTAAAGGACGCCTCCAGGCCGTGAATACCACAACAAAACAGGGAGGGTAAAGCTTTAGCTTATCTAGCTGTTAGCGTCAGCCCTCTGGTCATGGCTGGAGAACATATTCGTTTGATATTAAAAAAGATACCTGCCAAGGAAGAATTGTAAAGCCTGACATTATTGCACTTTTCATACAAGGATACAGTTCATACATACCGACTGTACTTACTGGATTTTTCCAGCAACAGAGTTTTGAGAGCATTTTTGAAGGATTGCTAGCTAAAAATGCTACCAGGTGAGCTGTGATGGCCATCTTATTTATCTGTGAACTGATGTAAGCATTTTAAAGATTTGAGATTCTGGCATGTGATGAACTGTCCATCTTCATCGAAGCTTTTATGCGCCACTCTTCATTTCTATTAGCGCGCTACTTCCTCGCAAGTAACCATGTTAACTTGCACCAAAACAACCAGCTACTACGAAGACTGGGAATGGGAACATTACATAAACCGTTAAATGGAACAAGCACCGCGTGAACTTTCATTTAACCTCGGAGGCTGCTTCAAATCAAATAAAAGCTCTCATTCTTTAAAAAAAACGCTCGAGTCTCACAGCTAACTCCTCTGTCCCATTAGGAGTCTTTGAGAGCTGCCAGTCAGCCTGTCAGTCACATGGGATAACTGAAGCCATCACAAAAGCCACCATTAACATTCCAGCCTGTGAGAAGGAAAGAGCAGATAAAGGAGAGTTGATCCCCTGGCCACTGTCATATAATGTCTTATCTGGACCATTTCGCCTCCATACTCGTCGCTGAAGAGCAGAAATAAACCCTCTCTTATTCTCTAAAGTCGACTGGAATCACTGAATTCAAAAACATTACTTGGTTTGACGGCAAAATGGTTGAAAACATATAAAGCCTGGCATATGGAAGATCAGTTGTGGCTCACTATTCTACGACTCACCGTGAGGTTCAGTGTCAAAGTAAGAGACTGGCATTCAAAAACACAAAATAAAAATAATCACATCTGAGTCTCAAAGTTTAAAATGCTACTATTTCTACTTCTTCAACGACTGTAAACAGAGCCCGAAGCGAGCTCAAGCTTCCCCATAAGTACTCTGCAAACGCGTCTTTTGGATAAGTAAACACGCACACATGCTCGCACACGCTCACAACGTGGACATACTGTCATTCGATTACCTGTATTTGGTTAGTGTTTGGGTGGGAAGAGGAAATAAACAGTTTCCTAACACACACATTAGCAGGGAGGGCACACACGTGGACACACACTGAACACACACATTGTGCCCTTATCACCATGGCCACAGTGAAAAGGAGGAAGCAAAACAAGAGAGACATTCTCAGACTGTGAAAGGTCACCACACTCACTTTAAATAGAGATAGTTATTAAACTACCGTAGCTCACAATAACAGTTTTTCCACCTGTGGCTGGGCTGTGAAAATAGAGAACAGGTGCACATGTGCAGTCCTGTTTTAAGTTTATTTAGAGATTATTTGGATGCCACGGACTAAATTATCAGGATGTGAAGGAAAACCCGACCACAGCAGCTGTCTTTAAACTAAAGCTCAGACCTGTAGACATGTTACGGTTTTATTACATGTATTTATCAATTTCTCGTTGCCAAACTGCACTAAAAAACAAAGAAAGCTTCTATTTGTTGATTTGCATCCGAATCATTAAGTTGCAATATATGTACATAGAGATGTTTGGATTTGAATGATGGTGAAAGATTGTTCAAGTGTTAACGACCCCATGATCATTAACCAGCATTAACATTCTATTAAAGTATAAGTTCACCCAAAAATGAAAATTCAGTCATTATCTACTCCCATGAATGCAGATGGAAAGTCAGGTGAAGTTTCAGAGTCCAAGAAAACATTTCTGGAGCTTCTCAGCAAAATGGCGTTGCAGCATCCTCCTAAACAACTGAAGTAGATGGGGACTTATTTAAAGCATAAAAAAAAAATAAAAACATTAAAAAATAATAAATGTAATCCAAATCTCCAGAAGCCCTGAGATGCCAAATTGATTTCACCATTGACAGGTTTTAAACATAAAGAAGGACCCCCCCCCTAAAAACATAAAATGGCTCCATACAGCTCATCCATCGTAATCCAAGTCTCTGGAAGCCCCAAGACCCCAAATTGATTTTAAAAGATGTTATTTACGTCCCTTTTTAAATCCAAAAAATGCTTTGGCGTGCACCCCTTCTGAAGTTGGTGCCCAACCGTCAATGGTGAAAATAATGTCTTTTCAAATCAATTTGGCATCTCAGGGCTTCTGGAGATTTGGATTATGTTTTTAGTTTTTTGATGCTTTGAACAAGAATGCTGCAACACTGTTTTGCTGTTGAGCTCCACAAATGTTTTGTGGACTACGAAACTTCACCAGACTTTCCATGGGCTTACTGCTGAGTATATAATGACTGAATTTTACATCTTGAGTGAACTTATCCTTTAAGGCCCCCTGACACAGTGTCCCTTTTGTGATAAAAATTACACTGACGGCGTCTGCTGAAATTTTGATTCTTTCTTTCACTTGTGTTAGCTAAACTAGTTTCTCCCCCCGCTGCAGTAATCTCCCCCGCTCACACACACACACACACGCATACAAAAACGTCAACACAAACAACGTGGTAGGAACAAGCCTCGCTGCTTGGCTCTTGAAGCCAGGGTGTTTGTGGTGTCGGTGTAACAGTATCACTTTATTCGGGCTGGTTCCTTGGCAGAGTGCCAGCGCCATGAGAGACCACGAGTTTTGCGCGGCCCTCCGGTTAAGCGAGCCTCGGGTACAGCGGCGTATCCATGGAAACTGAGGTTATGAAGAGGGTGAAACGGAGAGGACTGAAGATGGATGATTGGGCCACTCAGAGGAGGAGCTTCTCGAGGGAGGAGATCGTTGAGCCACACATTGAGCGCCCGCTAACACCGCTACGCCTCCCTCCTCTCTACAAAAGTGGGACTGTGTGTGAAGGCAAACAGATTATCTCACACAAACCCTCAGGTGCTTTCCAAAGAATCCATTTCTCTTTCTTCCTCCTCCCACTCCCTTTCTCTGTCTCGCTCGCTCTTCCTCAGGATCGTCACCATTGTTCCCTTCACGCTACCTGTTGACTGAGGCCTCCTTTCAAGGTCGACAAACCAGGCGGGGGTGAAGGCACCTGTGTAAACCGCCCAGCCAATGACAGGTGTCCCTCAGAGGCAGAAGGCCGAACAATGCTGGAGGAACACCCAGGCGTCTCTCCTTCTCCCTTCTCCTCCCTGTTTCTTTTCATGTGGGGCCAGACTCCTTCCTTAACTAGCTCTCTGCCCTTTCCCTTAACAAAAGCGCTGCACTATTATGTCTGCTGGTTTATTTATTCGGCCATTAAAAGACAGGAGGTTGCGGTCGCGATGCCGTTCGTGCACAAACAGGTTGTCTTGTCATGACCTGGATTGAAAGGCGTGCGAGGTCCATTTAAGCGTGGGGATTTGTTATAAACAACTGCACCTGCCTTTTTGTATACATCAGCCAACACAGGTGGGATCTCGTCATATGATGCGACTTAACCTGTCAGAAGGCGCGAATGTCCGAGTTTTAGCTACAAACACAATCTTTCGACTAATTGTAAAGCTCGAGGCAATTGTGGTTTTTAGCCCCCTCATTTGCGGTCATGTGATGACCCTCAAGTCTGACCCAGCGATGGAAGGGGTCAGGTATGATGCAGATTAGTGATGGGCCACTATGTTGTGTCAACATGACACAGAAAGAGGGTGGAGAAAGCTTTCCTCTGCAGGATTCACTGATAAGTCACAACTGGGCTACATACCAGTGCAAATTTACTGCAGAGTTAGAGGCGTGTGATCTGTCCAGAACATAAAATACTTAAATCTCTAAAGATTTGCATGCAAGTGAATCATAGATGCCTTCAAGATAGATCCTGATCTGACATCGTGAGATCATCCACCCCTACCGCAAGCAAGATGTGGGTAAATACGCTTAGGACAAGTTCATCCAAAAATGAAAATGCAGTCATTATCTATTCAGCCCCAAAATGATGGACAGTCCACAAAACATGTCTGGAGCTTTGCAGAGAAATAGCGTTCCAACAGTCTCCTAAATAGCTGAAGTAGATGGAAAAAAGAATAAAATGGCTCCACACAGCTCGTCCGGTGTAACTCAAGTCTGTGGAAGCCCCAAGAACCCAAATGACAATATTTGCACCCTTGACTCGCAAGCTTGGTCAAGCTAGCACCCATTTCGGACGGGGCTGTGCTAACACTTAGCTGAGCTGCTTAAAAAAAAAAAAGGATGTAAATTAAGTTTTTTCAAATGATTGATGACAAATCTCCATCTACTTCAGATGTGAGGCTCCAGAAATGTTTTGTGGACTGGGAAACTTCACCTGACTCTCCATCAGCACAAGGGTGAGGCATATACTGACTTTTCAATTTTCATTTTTGGGAGAACTTATCCTTTCAATATTTTCAGTTATTTTTTTTCTATCCACAGCTGGATCCTCTGCTGCAATCTTACCTGCCTCCAAATTCAGGTCAGACTGCGAGTAAGTGCTGACTTATTCCCCTTAGTCCACTAAGCTGAGGTGTCTGCCTGCTGAGCGACCGACTACGACAGGTATTTCTCACATGAATTGAGGGCAGGTGGCGGAGAGGGGGGGGGGTTAGTTCAGGTGGAGACTCCATTCTGTTACTCATGCTCAGGGCTTTCCCCTGCTTTTGAAAGATGCCGCCTCCTCCCATTGGCCGGAGCCTGGAGGACGGATGAAACAATGCACTGCAGCATGAAGCATTACTGACGTGTTATAATAGTGCCGGCTTAATGCTGCTTATTATTCAGCTGCTTACTCATTTTATGCTGCTTGTGAGGTCATTTTTGTAAAGCCTTTTGGATTGGGCAATAATGTGTAATATTGCAGAATATTAGAAGAAGTATTAAACAGAAGTGACTGTTTACATTGCATTTTAGAGATAATCAACGGGCTGCGTGAGTAAGAGTCATAGCCGAAGCCTCTTTAAATGGATCATGTACGTATAATAAAGATACATCTGGAACAACACCTCAAAACGCATGCCATAGGAAGCTTAGTAATGTTCTTGAAAGCTGAAAATCAAAGGCTGTATCGTGTTTCATCTTGGTACATTAGGTATTTAGGCATTTACAGCTTCATGACTTTATTGGTGTTATTTTAAGCAAATTATAGCCATCAAACCATCAAATGTTCAAAGATGTAGAGCTGCAGGCCTGCCGCCGGAGAAGGAATTCCCTTTAAGTGGTGATTACTGGGACGAGCGGAGGTTTCCCTCAAAGATGCAGGCGGCGCGCTGGCAGCAGCCGAGAGAACGCGGTCGGAGATTAAGAGGGGAAGAAGAGGACGTTGAAAAGCAGAGATGAGGACGAGTGACGATTAAGGAAGGAAAATCTGAAATAGACACCTGCTGAATAATCAAGTGTTGATTAAGTTTCTGAGTAGACGCAGAGGGGGGGAGCGGTGGTTTCAATTGGACGAGGCAGCAAACTGACCGTGAGAAAAAGAGCCGTACGGAGAAAAGATCTTTAAAAAGCGAAGCCGCTGCTCACAGGATGTGGCAGCAGAGAGTCCACAAGGCCGGAGCTGGTGGCTTTAGGCCCTGTAGTAATTACTTTCCTCCACAGACCACAGAAGGCGGCACAAGAGCCTGGAGCACGGCATGGCTTTGAGATAAAACAACCGCCGTCTCTAAATCATGTGTGGTCAGAACTCTGCATTCACCTCTTCAGACCTTTAGCTGAAATATACGATACGCAAGCCGATTGAGACAGGTTGATGAGGTGTGCTGACATCAAATGAGACCGCAGAACAACAGAAGAATAAAGCAGCAAGAGTTCACGTGGACGCCACAAAAGGACACGCCACTACACAATGGACATGATGTCAAAGGAGATCTACGAGCAGCCGTTGCTGTGAACGTGCCAAGTACTGTCCTCGCGGCTAGGCCTTTCAGATTCGGGGTAAAAAAAAATAAAAAATGCATTCCTAAAATACACTGCATTCCTCTGCTTACAATACATTAGTCTTGCCACTATAGTCACGTTTTGGATTAACCTACTTTCTTGCTAATCTCGCTGTGGGGCAGAGAAAGAGTACCGAGATATTGGCAGTTCAATTTGACATGAGTCAGAGCAGGATTACCTTTTCAAATACTGCAATTGTGTGGCCCATTCAAAGTGCTGTAGTGAGTGGGGAGGGAAGATTTTGCACATTAATTTGAGTAAACATGCACTGGCTTGCCATTTTTTTGTACAGAATTGGCAAATATTTTATTGATTCTTATGCATTGAAGAGGATCTGTCAGTCGGTTTTGGGATCTCAGCAGATATTGGTCGTACAACCAAAACAATTAGCTGAAAGTTAATAAAATGGAATATTGCACATTTGGCTGCAGATTTGTTATCATGATAAACTTCTTAGACATCAAATAGCCATTTGATCCAGTATTGATTATAGCCACTTTATGTTTTGAAAACAAGTGAGGAGCTTTAAACCTTCGCCTGTAAAACGCCTAAACATACTTTGAATAAAGAGTTGAACAAACTTTTCAAGATATTCCGAAAAGCAACCTTTCTGCAGTACAAGTGATGGAGAGGTGTGTGAGAAGTGAGGTCTGGGATGTATTGACAGCATTAACAGGCAACACGTGATGGCTAGTACAGACTTTGTGGTATACTCACTGAACATGTTAAGGTATACACAAGACACACTGTACGCTCCACACGGCTTCTGAATGGGTGGGATGTCAGCTGAAGGGGCTTATTCTCATGAGGTTGGTCCCCTGGATTTAACCCCACTGAGCACCTAAACAACACAACTTCAAATCCACAGTATCCCCCCCACCCCCCACCCCTCTGGGACATAAACCCAGCATGTGTTTCACACTCGGCTATCAGACTGATCCAACAACAGCTAACGGGATTGGGAAGACCGGTAAACAACTTTTGTAAATTGAGACGAGGAAGAAAAGATGAGGGCAGCTTCAGCTGTGCTTCCTGAAGCTAATCGAGGTGAAACTGACTTGTCACTTTCATGTAACAAGCTGTGACTGAACCATGGGCGTAAACATGGGCTATGTGGGTGCGTGCAGCATTAACAATCCTGCATTTATTCTCACTTTATTCTTCTGTCTGTCGTCATCAATGCCCGCCAGATACGGAAAACCAAACCCACGTATTTAGATTTGGTTCACTGATGCACTAAAGTTCTGCAGTCTGGAATCCAGAGTCAGAAGATGGGGTGGAACTTGTTTTTTAACACACTGTGTGGGCTTAGCTCATGCTGTGCGAATCAATATCCTCAGGTGATGGTCTCTTTAATTTGAATGTCAGGGTTTGCGAACATATCCCCCGCCCCCTCCCCCCAACAGACAGACAGAGACCGGAGCCTGAGCAGCTGAACTCATTAAAACCGGAGACACAAATACAAACACTCTGCCAGCCCAGCCCTCGTCCTCCTCCCTGAGATGGCTTATCTTTCTAACACCTACACACACTTGGGGCAACACACACACACACACACACACACATACGCTCAGACATAAGGCCACAGTGGCATGCAGACACAAACTATAACCTGCCGGACATAAACAACTTCTAGACCCACCCTTGCCCTACAGCTTTCCTAAACACAACCTATTTATTTGTTCGCTCGATGACATATGGACCCATTAGCAGCAGTCTCCTGGGCCGGTGGCATGGCCTAGAAGTCTTAACATTACAAAACTACGAAAACAGCTTTCAATTACTTCAGTGTTCCCATTCGCTTATTCTCCAGTTCAAACAGAATTAAATACATGTAAAAAGTTAGGAGTCACAACTGAAACTGGACACAGAATCCACACCATCGCCAGAAAACATCGAAGCTGGATGATTCTGAAAAACTCCTGGATTACATTAAACACCACCTTCTGAGATCGCTACTCGTGGAAACTACAGGATGGTCATGGTTTTGGGAAAAACTGTGGTTATGGAAACCACAGTGTGGTTGAGGTATGATTAGGGTTAGGCTGCTAAAACATTTGGTTAAGGGAATCAAAACTTTACAACCTTCAGTCTCGAGCCAATCCAACGGCTCGACATCGACGCCCTTACTTTCCCCACTCGCTGTATTACTGGGTGCACCGCTTTCTATGTTAGGACTGAGAACTAGATAGCTGACGGTTGATGTGATAAATGTGATTGTCAAACACGTGATTCACATGTTGTATTAGGGGAAATGATAATGTGATGAATGTGTTTTCTTGTTTCCATCAATAAGGTGAAGTTTTATCTGCGAAGAGAGAAGGGGATTGAAGAGAGAGAACTGGAGGGATGTCACATGCTAAGTCAGACACATATCAGGAGGGGATGAGGAATTCATTCTCTGGAGGAGAAAGTGAACACAACACGCTCCTCCCGCTCGTTCACAACCACACACGGCCGAGCAAAAATCCACATTCAACGGCGCAGTTTAAATGAAACCACAAAAGGAGCTTGTCCTGTTTGCAACAAGGCCCTCGGTTGGTGTTTCAGGTTCTAGGTGTCAGTTAACTCCCACAGACAATGAGAGGACTTCCACCTGTGGGTCTGTCGTTTAAGCTCATCCCGAGGTGAGCTATGAAACATCTGCCGGGTCGGAGGTGGCCTCATGGCTGGAGAGTGGCCG
>OMLP01044909.1:28917-65829 GCA_900302685.1 Spondyliosoma cantharus | reverse complement strand
GGGGGTGGGTGTGGGGGGGGGGGGTTGGTGGGGGGGGGGGGGGGGAGATAATTGCCAGTGCACACACCCACCAGACTCTTTCTCAACACTTGTTTCTGTTTGTCTGCAGGTCAGGTTCATCCTCTGTGCCTGCAGCAACAGGTATCTGATTCTTAAATAAGCTTTGGGCCCACAAAGAGTCAGAAAATGACAAATGAGTCTGCATTATTAATTAATTAAACAAAACAGAGATAGCTCCCTGTAAGTGCACCTGCATGCAGCGACGTCGGGGTGTCACTCAAGAATCCTCTTCATGCGTTTCGCTGTGTTTTCTTTGGTCTTCTCGCACCTCCCTCATGCGAGAGAGGGCAAGTGCAAACACACTCCTGCAATGTCTACATATACATATCCATACGGTGAAGGAATTAGACCCCTGTCTTCCCTCCCCAATAACAGTTATTACTATAGAAACCATCCAGCCCAACAGCTGATTGGGCGATTTGGGTGGTTCTCAGGGATAGACAGAAATCTATGCAAAATAGTGATTATCACATGAAGAGCTGACTGGTTGAGCAGTTTTCGGCTGATTATAAGTTGATTAGCTGGTAGTTAGGACTCCTCAACTGCAGTCTGAACGCAGTCTGGGTTTAATCCGGGAGATTCAGCCCAAAATCAGCAATGAGACAGAGACTGTCTGAAAAAGTGACATCTACCTACTCTCACTCAAATTATAGTGATTTGTTTTGGACAACAGCCAAGGTAAGCCTTCAGTCAGCATACAGACAATACACATTACAGTATGGTATACGTCTGAGACACTGAGGGAGTGTTCACAGCTTTCACAGTTTGGTTCATTTGACTGGAGTCGTGAGAATCTGCGGGAAGGAATTATCTCCTTTCCTTTCATAAAGGATGAGTCAGTGTTAGCTTTGCTAAAAGAAATAAGAAAGGAAGCACTGAAGAACCTTTATTTAGAGAATTCAACCAGCTCTAATCATGGCTGCCACCCAGATACTGCCAGGTCAGTTCATTTAGAATCTATCTCAGCAATAAAAAAAATGTTTGACTGAAAAAAGTCAAATAGTACACCGAAAAGTTTTCCGGATTCGAAAGGAAAAAAATCATTAAGAATGACATTTTTAAAAGTCATCCCCCTGAACCTTTTGGGGCAGGGTTGGAAGGGATTGACAGAATGGTAGGAGACAATAACAGTTGCAGGGTTTGGACTTTGGAAGGACAAAAGTGTTGCTTTTTAAGTTTTGGTCCAGTTTGCGTTGCAGACATAAAGTTCCAGGGTTGGCAATTATCATCCTGCTTTATCAGGACCACATGAACCCATACAGGGAATTCAAAGATCTGAGTCAGAGAAAACTATTAAAAACATATTGAAAAAAGATGGGAGATTTTGGGAGATAGTGTTTGGGCACTTATTCTCTTTTTTTTTGGGGCACTTATTCTCACTCATTACACGGAAGAGGACACAAGCTCAACACACCTCTGTTTTAACTCCTGTTCAATTTCTCCATGACCCCCTCTCTCAGGTGGTCACCGGCCCAAATGAACCAAACTGAACAGACGAACACAAAAGAGTTTGTTGCTTGGACTGAACCGGGCAGGTTTGGTGTGAAAGTACCTTCAGAGGCCGCTCAAACCAGCACCGGCAAAACCAGTGTTTTCTTGTGGTACGTAAGTTTAAATATTTTCAGGCGCACCACAATGCATTTTTAAAGCGACTGCTTATGCAGGTTGTTAAACACAGGCACACTCCATTTACACTGCCAGTAGTCAACTTTTTGTTGTCTTGTCGCCAATTTTTTTCCTTCTTCTTATCTCTCTGTGGAGTTACATTCAACATCGCAAATGAGCCAGAAAACAGGCAACAGTAAAATGTACAATGTTTCAGTGGTTACTTTAAAAAAAAACGTATTTACGAGCCAACGTGAGAACTTCAATGTATATCAAAGCATCTTGCCGGAAAAGGGGTGAAAATTAGCATGTCCACCCAGTCGTCATCTCTCCATCAGTGCTGATTGGAGCTACAGATGACCGACTTTAAGAGTAAGATTACCTTTGCACTGATAGAACAAAACGCTCAGTGAGACAGCACAGAATCAAAGAAAGAGAAAATCTTCACTGTATGACAAGTGTGTCTCTGTTCTTTGTGTGGTACCAGGAGACTTACTGACATACCAGGACTTAATTTATTGTAATATTGCCCCAACAGCAGCCAAATCATTTATTAAGCATTACCTCAGTCAGGATGAGCTCTCCTCCCACACATATCTTGGCAACGAGACAAAGACGTATTTTGATTGGTGCACATTCATATGGTTTATATGCCGGGACTTGACTCAGTTGACACAAAGCTCGCCTTCAAGGCTACTCCGCTTTGAACACGTTTCCACATTAATCTTGTCAGCGCTTCTGTATTAAGCGCTTTGTTCTTCCATTTAATTTCCATCAGCACATTGTTGTTCTCACAAAACCACCGATATGTATAATTTAAACAGAGCTCAGGATGTATAATATACTTCCCAACAATTCCCTTTTTTATTCGCTCCACAGTGAAGCTGTTTGTTTACTGCAGTGTGATGTGGGGTAATTTATTGTCCTCATGATGAACCCGAAATGAGCAGTGCCGAACAGTTGTTTCCTGTTGTAAACAGCCATCGCTCATCACCAGCAGCACACAGTTCTTCCCCGACATGATGTCAGCCTCTGCTTTATGTGTTTGTTTATGTACTTATTGTATCCAGGGGGAGGGACTCGCACAGTAGGTCCCGTCTTTCAGCGCTATCATGTTGTGTCAGGCCAGACCTCACACACCCCACACACAAATACAGACGCAAACACACATATCCAGAAGTTATCTACGTTCCATCTCCGAGCTGTCTGCACCCAAAGGCTCTTTAGTTTCACATTTCTCTTCACTCATTAGACTGCAAGAGGAGTCTCGTTAGTACCAAACTTTATAGACGGGATTTACGCTGCTATACATAACCAGCATCGCTCAGCTATTAATCACTCATAAGATAGCTGGATATGATGTTTCAAAGTCTCTGTGATGTTTTCTTAGCGTGCTATATGTAAACTTTTCTGTAATGTGACGCTGGAAAAGCCTCCGTCTCAGTTACCTCAGGGTTTAAATAACCTTCTGTAGGTTGGTTTCCGACGGCTGGTTCTATTTTAGCTGGCAAAACACCAGAATCGATTTGTTTTACACTTATCGTACTGCATCCCTGTCTCTTTTTCTCTGGCAAAGAAATTGTCTTTGAGTGTCGATCCCTTAGCTGTTTAGTTATCTATAACTTTTGTTACTTACATTTTATCAAAGCAACACCTACTCGGATTTAGTGGAGGGATTTGAAAGGATTTAGATTTGATAAGCGGATTCGAAAAAGGAGATTCAGAGCTGCTAAAATGCTATCAAACCCCGACCAAATCCTTCTGCAACGTGTCTCCGGTGAATTCTAAAATATAGAGAGAAGAGAGAAGCTCGTAAAAATGTGAAATCCGAGCTTCAAATCAGGATCACTAGCTGCATGGCTAATTGAGCTACCCAGCTACAGTTAGCAGCAGGCCAATTCGTACATATTGCAACTTTAAAGGACAACACAAGTCAATACTGTTTTACTTTGTTTATATTTGCAGTACCCAGCATTAAACAGTGTTCTGGGGAGCTTATTTTCCTCTGAGGAACACTTATTTATTCAGTTATATTCTTTATCTTTTATCTGAATTTCTTTTTCCAAAACTAAATATTGCACCTTTAAGTTTGGTGCATTTACCAATCAGAAATCAATGGAGTATGATAGTTAAAACCTGCAATCATTTGGTTGCTTTGCTGCACCATGATGCTACCATGAAATGAACTGAAACGTCTTGACAGTTCACTCCTTTGAGAACCCAACTCACAGACTATTCTTTGAATATCGTCCCCGCCCCCTCTCTATTTAGCTGTAGAGAAAAGCAGCCTTATGCCAGGCCCTCGCTGTCCGCCTCGCCGCCTGCCTCCACCGCACTAGACAAAACAAGCGGGAGGCAGGATTTGTTTAGACAGAGCTCACCTGGCGCACACAGACACAGAAACAGTGATCAGACGAGCCCTGGGGAGGAGCAGATCCAGCGGGGAGGCGGCGGGGGAAAGCCTGCGAGCGTGCGAATGGAGGAAGGGAAGGGGCTGAGAGGGGAGAGCATGGGGTTCAGTGCGCTACTCTTATCCAGGGCCACACAAAAATCAGAGAGGATTAAGACTCGAGGGGCCTCGAGTAGCACTCAGTAGTAGGCGGAGGGGTGTGTTTGTGTGTTTGCGTGGGGGTAGTAGGCAGTTAGGGGGTGGCTTAATCCAGAACTTGCCCATAGGGTGATAGCATAGGTGGATTTGTGTCAGGCAGTTTAGAGCACCGGCTCATAGGGAAGCAATCAGCTGATCTGTCACCACGGAAGGATCAAACTCTCCAGTGTTTTATATCACAAGATTAAACGGTTAACAAATTAAAAAAAAAAGGGCAATATATCTGTAGTATATCTTCATTGTGATATATGACTATATATATCGTATATATGACTATATATATCGTATATATGACTATATATAGTCATATATACGATATATTTTTTGGATATCATTATATCATGACTTTGCACAATTGTTGTACCAGACTGCTCTACTTGGTAACTGACGATTGTACCAAAAGTCATCCCTGTGATATTGTTCTAACATCGATCTTGAGATGTTTTATGACATTTGAGTTTGTTGCCCCACGAATTAAGTGCTTTTGAGGAGATATTGGATAGGCTGAATTGAATTAAAGGAGACTGTTGAGAGTTGGATGCATGTGTTCTACTGAGTGCAATCCAACTACAGCATTGTCATTTTTTTAGAGCTGAGAAGTTTGTTTTTTTTCCTGGAACGAAAATATGGCTGTAGAGGCGTTGACCTAAGACAAAGTATTCATGTCATATGTTAAAACCACGGGTAACATCATACTCAATAAGCACACACACACATAACTGCATGGAGATGCCAGAACTTTCCAAAACGGTGAAAAACAGGAAACCTACACACCAAACCAACCAGCAAACAGAACAGCACACACACATGCATGAGTAAACACGCACACACGCACACAAACTTTGGAACGATTACAGGAAGTTACATGATTTTTAGGAAAGACATGGAACAATGAGGCAAAAAACATTTTGACATTTTGGTGATGATCCAGATCATCACTAAAAAACTGTGTAAAGAGCTGAGGTATAAATGCTCGGTCAGCCCAGCAATAAACGGCTCTATGTCGATTCTTCTCAGAATTTTTGCTACATGTTCAATACATTTTGCTACAACAATAGTTACTGTAAGAGAACACTTTTACACATTAAATGATGCTGTTTCTTTAAATGATGGAGCTTTTCACAATAAAGAAAAGGATCTAATTATGGTTAAAGTGATCATCATGATAATTCAGCTCGCAATTTAATTAATTACAATTATCCAACCATCTCTCAGAACAAATTAGGTTGACAGCACGTTAACACCTTAACCTGACATAAAACTGGTTTAACTGCATTCTGAACCCCTGCACAAGTGTGCTTTATCTAAATGCAAAACATCGAAACTGATAAAAAATCAACCTAAAAAATGGCCTTCTGTTGGCTTTTCATTCGTCCTTTCCTGACATTGGTCAACACGTGTGATGAGGTTCGACAGGAGGGGAACAAAGAGCAAGATGGATGGTAACTCCCCCTCACCATACACTCACAGTCACTATGGGTTGACCTCAGTTGACCCCTTGGCCCTTCAACAGCCTCACATCCCATTGACTGGGGTTAAATAGGGTTTTGCCTGCAGGGTTTTATGACACAGAAAGAGATGAAGAGTGGCTCCACTGTAACATTTTGGGCCGTAAACAATGCAGCAATTCTAAAATGTTCTGCGCTTAAAAGAAACGCACAATACCACATCTGTGTTTTGTTTGCTTGCAGATGAAGCCGGACGAAAGGTCCAGGTGTTATTGTTTCGGCCTTTCTCCAAACAGTCCCGCATTCATCACTTCATTTTCCCTTCACAACCACATGTTGACAAAAATGATAATCTGTTTTCTGTCTCTGTCAGCAGTTGACGGCATCCAGTAGGAGACAGAGAAGGCAGAAATCACAGCCACTACTTAGACACACCTGCCAAATAGCACTAAAGGCAGGAACACACTGGCCCAACCGTTGGACGTCTGAAGCGTTTGGGGAGACTCGGACGAGGTCGGGAACAAATAAGTTCGGTGTGTACAGCTGCGTTGGAAGCGTTCGGAGCTGCACGGACAGCGTCTGATCCGATTCGACATGCGAAGTCTGAGGAGGTTGGCTGTCGGATGTCTGAGCCATTGGATTCTCTGATTGGTTGTGTGCCAGCTGTATGAACATTCTGATTGGTTGTGTGCTAGCGAATCAGCGCGGTGTGTGGGAGGGGCGGAATACTGTGTGCGCTTTGTTTTTCTATACACTCTGTTCCATCATTCCCTGTTTTCATGTTTTGGAGTACTGGCACAAGACCAGCTGTTAGGTCCGTTCAGGACGAGTTAATCTGTGTTCGCTTGGTAAATGCCTCGCTGCATGTTTAGTATGCAGCTGTTTTTGTCTGAAATAGTTAAGTTTCGTTTTAATCAAAAGCAAAGAGAGTTGCGTGCATAAACCTCTCGTCCAGCATCTTTTTTATACACAACACTAGCGCCCCCCGCTTATTGCATCTTGCGCAAGCGCAGAACATACACACTGCTGTGGAGTTGGCAGCACGTCGAAGCGGTGTGTTCAATGCAACTTTTCTGCCAAACGGGTCAGACGAGAGGCAATGGAGTGGTCGGATAAAAGCAGGTGGACGTTGGTTTGAGTCTGGGCGGTGTGTAGGGGCCTTAAGAGCGCATTTATGTAGTTTGGGGGAAGAAGAGAAAAGATCTTTACTGACTGATTTTCTTTTCTAACTAAACAAACTAAACAAACAAACTCTATTTGCTGTCATGACTGGATAAACAAACTGACCTTAAAGGACAACACAGCTTCATACTATTTTACTACTATGTTTACATTTGGCGGACGCTGCTACCTTTCTGGCTTCAAACGTTTTGGGGACCTTATTGAGTGAAGCTGGCACTTGAGCTCAAAAAATGATGGGAATCAGGTACCAGGTGCAGGTGTGGTCTGGATTTTCACAATAAAAGCAATTAAGCACGACATGCATGTCGGCTAATGGATCCTCTGCTGCTGGCTGTCTGATAAAGAACAGTTACATAACGAGCTGAGCATTCACCACACAACCTAAACAAATACATACAGGAGAGGAGCTTGTCAAATGAAGAGCATTAAAGGTGCAATACATAAGAATTTAGTGTAAAGCATTTTAAAATGTATTAAAATTATTCACGTTTGGCATTATACCAATTATGTCTATGTATATTGTGTAGCAGAGATGTTGAGTGAGGTAAGCACGCTAGACTTTGGCCTGAATACCTCTTTGTCCAGACGATTCAAAGCTCCTGTGCTGGCAGGGCCAACACCAAGACGCCCCCAGCACTCCCGCTAGCTGTGCGGCTAACTGAGCTAATAAGCGGAGTGTAGCTACACTCTACAAGTCTTTGAAATGTCAAAGAATTTTGAAAGAATGCTGGTCACAATTTCCCAGAGACCAACGTGATATCCTCAAATGGCTTCTTTTGTCTAATGAAAAGTCCAAAACCCAAAGAAAAGCAGCATGTTTAACATTTTTGCTTGAAAAAAGACTTAAACTATCAACCAGTCATCAAAAATCACTGCCGATTATTTCATTTCGATTGAGTAATTGATTCATCAACTTGTTGTTGCAGCTCTTCTCGCTACATCTGTTAGCCTGGGGGCTAACAAGTGTGCACAGCTCGCTCCTTACCTCTAATTAGCCGTTCAGGTGACTGTATAATAGAAGATGATAACAGGGCAAGAGAACAAATTCAAATAGCCACCAACATACTGTAGTTTGTTTCCATTGCTGCAATGCGCTCAAAGACGCTGCTGAAATACGATACTGCCATTACACCAGTTTACACCAGAAACTAGACACATGGAGAAGCGTGACCTAAAAATAGTGTGTGATAAAAGTAATTAATCTTATGCCACTTGAATCTACAGTTGGTTCCATTCAGCACACTGGCAGATGTTCACTGATGTGACCAGAAAAGTCCACTATAACTGATCCAACCAAGTGACAGATGTTAAACCAAAACCCACCACTCCTGTCACCCTGCACCTGTCAATCACAGCACTCCTCTCGGTCTCCAGGGAGACTCCAGCTGGTCAAGAATGCGAGGACTGAAGGATTTCTTTGTCCCGGAGGTATTCCGAGCCTGTCCCCTTTTGTGTCACTTCATTCACAGGTCAGCATTTCTGTAAATTCAACAACAAAATTTGCATCCATGGACTCCATTTCAACACCGGCGTCCCCTGAGGGCCCATGGGGGGAAAAAAATCTGATCTCAGCTCCGCAAGAAGGAAAAGGAAAATCCCAACGTGATCCTTCTGCAGGGCAAAGTTTTCAGCAGGCCACAGAAAAGTCCAGAGGTAAACTTGCACCAAAGCTGAGCTTTCAACAAATTACCTCCTGCTTGTGACACAGTATCCGCAAGTCTAATCTGGACTCAGCCGCTTTAATTAACTTCTCAATCCCAGGAGTTAAGAAAAAAACAGCCACCACTGACACATCCCTCCCAATTACAGCCACACAGCCTCATTAATAGCCCCTCACACTCTATGATCTTTAGCAGCTCATTAGGCGGCAACAGCGGACACATGTTCGCACACAGGATCATACACAGAGGGCATCCTACATACATCTGCTCTTTAGCACCTTTTTCCCCCACAGTGTTAGTCTGCTCCTTTCCAGCCATTAGACCCATTAGAGGCCAATTAACACCGACACAAAGCTCCCTTCCTGTTTTATGGCACTGTAAACAAAACCTGCAGGCTCGCCTTTGGGCCCAGCAGAGCTCAATAGCCCATAATACAGCACAGAATAAGTCATTAGTTTGGTGATCTGCTGCCTTTTCTAAAGCAGATACAAAAGCCTGCAGATTCAGGTCACGTGGGATGGTGCTTACAAGTTAAAGGCAGGTTCCCACGTTATGATGTGAGCACTGATTGTGTGCATAATGATAAAAAAACTGATATGCAGTCGGCACTGGCTTTCTTCTCCTGGCTGTAAAGGACAGCACTTGCTCCAGACAATAGTTCCCATCCAGTAACACATTAACCACATTTATTTTTTTTTTATCTCAACTCCATCAATAGATATGAGCTGCAGATAAAAGCGCTCTGCTGATAACAACCAGCCCCTTAACAGCCAGGTGGCTGAAGTTAAAGGGGAACCTGTTGCTCCAAGTGCCTCATGTGGGTGCGTTCTTCGCAAAATGTGTCAGAATGCGCGCAATCTGGGTGTTTTTAAGCTGCGTTTTTTTTTTTACTCGGGTCTGTTGAGCAAACATCTGAGCGTGCATGCTGCAGCACGCCACAGGCACGGGTCGTCCTGAGAGGAGAGGCTGATGCGACACTCAAATCACTCCTTGTTGTTGTTGTTGTTGTTGTTGGAGACGTTAAAAAAAAACAAAAAAACACGCATAATGATTTAAATTTCACCCCCCCTAGAATGCACAATGCGTATTTCCCATGCGTAAAAACAGGATGCAGCGTAAACGAAGCGACACAAGCAGACTCACAACAAGTGCTGAACGCTGATTTGAAACAACTCCACACTACTTTCACCCCCACCTGAAACGTCTGAGGATCCCTTGGTGAGGTCGCAGAGGACGGTCAGACACGTTATTCCCAACAGGAGCGCATAAGTGACGGCTGAGAGAGTCCCATCCGAGCAGAACATCCTTGAAGCCTCAAAGTTTTGGACTTCCTCCGTAACATTAGAAAGTCCAGCAGCAGCAGCATTGAGGGGTGGTGGTGTGGGGGGGTGTTCAGATTCTGGTGTGCGGTCCCATCATGTCTCTATTGTCTCCGCCTCATCCTCCTCCAGAGCGAGACCGGGATCGGGGGTTCCTCCGGGGGCTGGAGCAGTGCTCTCTCCGTTGCCGCTGCTCTCTGAGAGCATTTTCTAACTGCGTGTTGTGTTGCGTGTAGAGGGAGGCAGCCCACCTGGAGGACCGCCGCGCCCCTGCATGGTCTCAAAGACCCGGAGTTCCCTACCGGACACCACGCGATAATCCAGCAGCGCTGTCATTCTGTCCCCCAGTGAGCACTTTTTCATACCGTAGGCACATTTTTTCAATACTTTTGTGCTTGTAAGTAAACTAATGTATGCAGAAATGTATATGACAGAGTCTCCAGTATTTAAAGGTGCACTATGTAGTTTTAAGGAAGACATTTTAATCATTTTTTTTATGCCATAACAAACTAAATTAACACCTCATCTTTGTTTTCATGACTGAATAAACAAACTGACCTTAAAGGACTTTGTTTATATTTGGCAGACCATGCCACCTAGGTAGCTTAGGGACCTTATTTTCCTCAGAGAACAGCTTGTTTATTCAGTTATGGGATAATTATGATTTCTGAGTTTGTAAAACTGCCTCGTTAATTTTCTAAATATTAAAATTTCGAACACCACGTAGTGCCCCTTTAAAGTGTGTTATTGTTACTCCTACCGAATGAGAGGATCTCCATGCTTCTTTCTTATTGAGTCCTGGGAGGAATAGAGGAACATATTTTCAAAAGTTTTCAAAAGCTGGCTGGAACAATCTATGAATGCAGACAAAGAAAGCAGAAATCTTAAATTACTCTCCCTGAGTTGTTGATAACACACAGTAGCTAGACAACAATATAAATGCCAACAGTACAAATAGTTTACATAATATATCCAAAGAAAACAAAGTAAGTACTTTGTGTGCATTTTATGTAATCTCAGAAAGAATATGGAAGATGTCTCTCACCAGCGCTGACAAAAAATAAACAGACAGGTTTCACATGAATTTTGTAATCTTGTAAAATTTTTGTTGAAGTACTAAGCTGCCATTTCCTAGTTATTTCTGGTTTATAGCTTGCACTTGAAATAGGTCAAAATTACCTCGTGTAAAACCGACAGAACAGTTCCGCCATCTTGTGGACGGCGGGCTACATTGCGATTCGGACAAATCGCGTTTCAAATACATTTTGACCATCACGGCTTCCGTCCTATTTGCGCGTGTGTCTGCGGAAGGTCAGACATGGCAGCTTGTGGGAGAGGGCTCGACAAATTCATGTTCTCGCTGAGGTTATTACGAAACCTCCAGCTCCAAAATGAACGTAAGTAACCCGAAGACGCTCTACTTTTCACCGCTCAACATTATAGTTTGCTGTCAGACTTCGATTACATGTTGTAGCTGCAATTTACACCCGCTAGCTACGAGCTAATATGGCTAGCTAACGGTAGACTGTTAGCTAGCGTTAGCTCTCTTCACCCCGACTTTGCCCGAACTTTATGAACAGAGTGTGCCATTTACTTGTTATTTCCAGGGTTCCTGTCCACGTCTGTGTGTCGTCTTGCTGCGGGGGGCAGCAGCGAGCAGCCTCCAAAATTCACCCCTCCACCGAAACCCGTCATCGTAGATAAAACACAGACTGTGGGAACTTCGCGAAGGTATGATAAGTATTGTAAGCACACTGACACTCATTAAGACACACTGCAATGCTGCAAAACATGCGAATATGACTGCTTAAAGTCGTGTCTCTCCCTCTCAGCCATCTGAGCCCAGAGTTCATCCCTCCCAGACAGAGAACGAACCCGTTCAAATTTTACATTGAGAGGAAAGACATGATCCGCAGGAGGAAAGTGCTCAATATCCCTGAATTCTACGTTGGTAAGCAATCCATTCATATACTCAGCAGGTACATTCCTAATGCGAGGGAAGAGGTTTAAGATGACCAAAACCTTCTCTCATCCTCAACCCTGGAGAATTTGACACTTTAGTTAAACTGACCAATCTAGCTCCATTTTGGACAGAAGTGTTTCTGTCATCTCAGCTGTTCTGTTATGATCATTCTTAAAGAGAGGAGGCATTAATTACTCCACGCTTTCCTACTGTTCACTTGCCTATCATTTTTAGAAAAGGTTTCAAGATTTTACTCACAAGGCTTGTGTGCTTTCTCGATTTGTTATAACCCACAATGATGCTCATTAAAGATGGCAAGTTCAGAGCCCCCACAACCTGTTTTGGCTTACAAAGAAACAAAGGAAATCCCTTGTCAAGACCGCATCCATCCCAGGCATTCTCCAATATATACTAATTTAGTTAACTATTTATCATTTAAAACAATTTATTGTTATTTTTTCCTGTGGTATGGTCATATCATTATTTTACTTCTTTTTTTTACCCCAAACTTTGCAAATATAATTAGTGTCTTTGAAAAAAAAAGTAATGCGGAAGGTCTGTTGTTTGTATCATAATTTAATATATCAATGACATCAAACACTGATGACCTGGGAATGAGATTCAACAACTATGTTACGTATTGCATTTTAAAATGGTGTGAATTATTCTGCTTGTTTTAAGGGAGTATCCTGGCAGTGACCATGGCCGACCCTAATGCCAGCGGGAAAGCGAACCGCTTTGTTGGCATCTGTATCCAGAGGGGTGGACACGGGCTGGGAGCCACATTTGTCCTGAGGAACATCATTGACAACCAAGGTGAGGTTTATTACTTTCTGTGTTATTACTGATCCAACAAAGACTTACTAATGGTCGCACAGTTTGTTACTGTGACCGTCGATAACTTGCTTGAGGAACATGAAAGGCTTCCGTCTTCCGTTCACCCAGCAGGAGATTCTTAACATATTCAACAAAGTTAACCAGGTTGCCTTCAGGTAAAATGGCCCATTTCAATCATGTTTTTCTTGGCTCAGGTGTGGAGATCTGCTACGAGCTATACAGCCCTCGTATCCAGCAGATTGAAGTGCTGAAGCTGGAGAAGAGGCTGGATGACAACCTGATGTACCTTAGAGATGCTATGCCGGAGTACTGCACTGTGGACCCGGACATGAAGCCTGAGCCCTTCTGCCCCACAGGAGAGGTGCCTGTCAACGAGGTGAGAGAGCACTGAGATGGAAACTCTCCACACTCATCGGTTGTGGTTAATATTATTAAAGCTCATTTTTATAAAGCTGCATGTATTATTATTCATATTAATGCAGGTATTATTTCTAGTTATAGTGATAGAAATCTTGCCTTTTGTGGGTGGTTTGATCTTAATCTTTTAACTTTTGAAATTAGTGTTGATTTGTAGGCGTAAATCTAGAGATGCAACGATTAATCGATGTCAACTATAAATTTGATAAGTATTTTGGTAATTAACTAATCGTAAATAGTTTTTAAGAAAAAAATTGTCTTACTTTGAATATATTTTGGTTTATTTACTCCTCTATGAAAGTAAAATAAATATATTTAAGTTCTGGACAAAACAAGTGACTTGAGGACGTCATCCTGGGCTGTTGGAAATAATAATCAAGATTTTTCACCATTTTATAGACCAAACAACTAATGAATCAGTTGAGAAAATTAACTTCAGATTAATGTAGAAGGAAAATAATCATTGGTTGCCGCTCAAGTTAAATCCATAACCAACAAAAAGCAAACAAAGTAAGAAAAACAGAGGAAACTTTTGTCTTTTCACCAGCTGAAGGTAAAGATGCGCCCAAAGCCGTGGTCCAAACGCTGGGAACGACCCAAGTTCAACATCCAGGGCATACGTTTCGACCGGTCCCTGACCCCAGAGCAGATGGAGCATGCCCAGAAGTGGGCAGAGCCTTGGCGGGAGTACGACATGCTGAAGGAGTATGACACGTCCAAACTGGAGGAGCAGATCCTCAGTGAGGTCCAGCGGGAGATGAGCAAGTGAAGGACTTTTACGATCAACAGACTTTTCATGACTAGGAAAACATTGAAATACGGAGGTTTGCAGGGATGTCTAACACTCTACTGCTGATCAGTTTAAGTTAATCCTGATGGTTTACTGCAGTCACACCAGTGTCTATAAGGAGGAACCAATGTTGTAACCGGTATTGTACTTGGAGGAATCATGCCGCCTTCTCTTTGTCTCGTCAGTCTGCTGTACATCACATGAGTTGTTAATGTAACTGGCCTTAGTTATGACATTTACAACTCCATCCATTAAGTCATTTCTATAATAAATGCTATTAAACCTTACAAGCTTTTGATTTTTTTGAATTTTTGTTCTCTGCCCTAAAATGTTTTGCTTCTGTTTGGTTTTCTAGCCAGTTGCATGTCTGTACTGGCTATGGAGTAATGGAGTGTTGACACTAGGTGGCACTATCTCTCCATAAATTCTCTCATCCGTCAGCAGTTGCATAAACAAACCTTTGTTGTGTCCTACAGTGTTTTTAGGGAAACTCCTGCCATGCTAAAATAAACAGTGTATTATTTTAGTTATCTTTCTAAAAAAGCAGCTTCTCTCACTTATCTGGTTGTTAACCCTATAAAAAAGTATTTTACATGTCACAGATCTGAGAGGCTTCTGGGTCTAACTAAGTAAGGATTTCCTGATAAATCAGTAAACCTGCTTCTTGGAACAGGCTGCTGTATCCTGCACTTTGGGAAAAAAAGCAACCCTGGTTCTCAGGGACTGTACACCAAGGACACCCGGTAGTGTTTTACTGTTGTGGATGGAAAATTGTGGTGTCGAGATGGTATGTTAGAGCGTCAGTTGGGTAGTATAAAAACACTTGGACTCCTGATGTTATGTCTGCACTCTCTCTCTTTCTGTGTGTGTGTGTGTGTGTGTGTATAAACATGCTGAATGAGTCCCTGCACTCTAATTTCTCCATATTACAGGATGAGACGCGAAGAAAATGGTCTCTAATACAGGAGTAGCAGATGTTTACTGAGCTCATTATGGACCACACAGAGTTCCTGTGTGGAGATGGATACGAATGCAGACAGTGATTATTCCTGTTAGGTCTTAGCTAATGGAGTAGAAGAAACGCAGTTAACCTTTCAAGAACGTCACGCAATTGGGTTGAGTTAATGGGTCGTATTAATTTATCAAAATTTGCACCTGTTGAAAAGCTCAGTCGCAGACTCTCTTCGGTGTGTTTAGTCGTGCCGATGACTCTGCCCAATCAGACCTGACCTGCAGCAAAGAAAACCCAACCTCATCTGTGTCTGTGTACAGTAGTTCGAGAGCCAGTCCTGCACATTGTCATTACACTACCCACTGAACCAGCTGGCCCTTTCACCTTTTCATTTTTTTTCTTTTTTTCTTTACTCTCAGTACTTCTGTTTGGGACTGATTGATGTTCACATGCGGAGGCGGTAACAGAAATGTTTATGCTACAGCACATTGCCCGATTCTTTAGAAGCATTCCTCGGCGACACCACCGGACCTGTAAACCAGTTTAAACCGCAGAGTTACTCGGTTACTGCTTCAAGGAAACTTCCTGCCTCAGTGTGTGTTTTTGTGTGTGAGTGTGTACTTCAGGATCTCAACTGTATGTGCCTCCCATGCCCTCAGGTTGACTTCTCTGCACCTGGAGTGAAGTTAAAGCCCCTTGGCTGGGAAAGAAGATCAAACACCAGCTCTCTCTCTCTCCCTCTCATACACACACACACACACGTAGACTTGCAGACAGGCTATCATATCAGCCTTCACAGACAGACACCTCAAACAGTGCCAACTGTAAATGTCTGGGATAGCCTTTCTGTCAGTCCTCATGTGAAACAAGATACGCTCCAGTCACCGTTGCCGTGGAATCGGGGTGGGGCATGCAGGTTCTGAGCAGCCCGTAATCCCACCCCTCAATGGCAGTCGACTGTAAAGCATGGTGGGCTGATGATAGCTACAGTGCCACACCACTACGAAGGTCAGTGCAGGAATGTAGGGAGGGACACACTCCTCTAATCCCTCTTCCTCCCCATCGCTGGTGCTCCCATGACCTTCATCTCGCTCTCACTCCAAAGGGAGGATAGCGCTGGCTTTGAAAAGGGAGCCAGGCTGATGAATTGGAGAGGATGTGATACAGGGTGTGCAGCAACTCCCACATGAGTGAGATTTTGGGGTAATGTCCTCCACCGGCGCGAAATGCAGCCTCACTTTCTGAGCCTTTACGGTGCGCTGATCTCTAACATCTCCGTCACCGCGTGATTTCTTACTCTCCTGTCTGCAGGCCCGGGGAAATTAGTTTCACTCTTTCCGTCTCCACCGGCGAGTGTGAACTGTGTTTGAGCTGTCTTTGTGTATGACAAGTGCAACGGGATACTGGGCCACCCATAGGCCCCAGGTAAATTACACCCTGTCACTGTGTGTGAGTACATGTGTGTGTAAGCATGTGTGTACGCGCTACTCGGGGCCACCCGTAGTCCTAGGTAAATTACACACTTGAGTTTCACCATATGTTTCCAGTGAAACGACACGACCGTCTGCTCCTCGCCGACTGTCCCATGGGCCTGACGGGGAGGCTCCTGCTGCCATCACTCTCTCTCACACAGGCAACCTGACAGTGCGACAGCTGTTGGGAAACATTACATCGCAAGCAGCTGATGCCTCAAGTAGAACAGGCACATATCAGAGTCATTTTAATAATGTGAACCGGTGTGTGTGTGTGTGTGTGTGTGTGTGTGTGTGGAGTGGGTCTGGCAGTGCCACCAGGGTCATGGGTTGTTATCCAGTTGGGGCCAAGCATCCTAAAAATGTATGGAAAAAAGTGACCATCAAAGCATGTGCTCACAGGTATCCAGAGTGCAGTGGTGACTGTACAGGACAGGACTTTTAAAGCAACAATATGTAACTTCCTGCAGAAAGATAGTTGATTGTGGAGCGTCATCCCGAGCTGCCAAACCAAAGCGTCAGTATTGATCTGGAGATGAGACAATCAGTTGTCTGTCTCCAGGAAGTTACATTTTGTGGCTTTAAAAGAGGACTCCAGTAATTTAGTATTTTGCATTTCCACCTCAGAGATTAGATGGAAAAAATAGTATGTATCCTCACTTTGAGTAACTAATATGAGTAATATATTATATATTAGTAATATGGAGTCGGAATAATTAGAAAAATTAGTTTCTGATTTAGAAAATTCACCTGAACGCACCGTCAAGTCAAGACGTCATGATATCAAGTGAGGTTAAGGCAATATTTTTGTGTTTTATTTGTGGAACGCACTGGTGTAGGACAAGTAGGACAAAATCACGTCGTAATATAAAGCTTCAAACAGCTATCAACGTGTTGTATGAGCACTCTGAGCGATAAAATACAATACATCTTCTTTGTAGCGTCCCTGTTCTTTCCACATTACAACTAAAATCTCAGGAGCACACTGAAGTTGGAAGAACCAACTTCCCGACATGGGAAATGGGACCAATCTGATGAGCATGTCAATGGAAGGGTTCTAGATCCTCACACCTCAAGAGCTATTTTCTGTCCAGACCGAGCTGAAGTTCATGAGTGATGTCACTTTCAATTCAGCAATTTTCAAAGACTTGACAAAGATCCTCCCGAAACACAGAAGACCCGTACTACAAACGTCTCAGAGGCTGTGTAGAACTCCATCTTGAATGATGGGTGACATTCATTTCAATGAACATGAGGACAGAAGTTTTACTATTTTGAGTCGGTTCATACACCATCTTAAATATCATCTCAAATACTCAATTAAGCAACAAAAGTGTATTAATTGGCAGCTGAAAATAGTCCCCAGTGAACTTAGGGGGGTTAGTATTGAGAGACAGATGTTGTCATGGGATTTGTTGACACTAATAAAATACAGTGGTGGAAGGTTGCCAAGTACATTTACCCAAGTACTCTGCTTTTGCTGCAACTTCTACTCCATTACATTTGTCTGACAGCTTAGGAGAGATCTACATTCCAGGTTCTTCTTGTTGGCTCGCAACTTCATTCCATGGGCGGCCCACGAGCTGCTGATGTTCCACTAAATCACTGGTGAAGTGGAAATACTAATAGTGCGCATTCGAGCAAAATGAAGGCCGAAATGCAAAAAGCTCAAGAGTGACCACAGGAGGATTAACGACCACAACAGCTAGAGTGGTGTTAAGAGAAGAAGCTGGAGATGGTGAGAAAAGACGGATGCTGGAGATGGCCATCACTTGGCGCACATAGGAAAAGAGGGATCAACATGGCAAGTTACCTAAAGGATCTGAATACTTCTTCCACCACTGCACAAAATGTAGAATATCACAATTATCCTCATATCCAAGTGTCCCTTTGGCAACAGGACGAGTGAAGTAAAAACTGAAGAAGGGGGGGCCTTGATAAATAGCAGGCCCTCGGTCATATGATCAGGGGAACACTGTGGCCAGACCTGGTGCAAATAAATCTTAAACCTTTTGTTTGAAGGTAATCCAGTCAGATGTCGGAAAAAAATTACAGAGGGCCTTTTTAAATTCTAGATAGCGTCACATGTCCCGTACTGTACCGCAGGTAGCACATTATAATAAGTAATATGTGATGCCGCGTCGAAAGATATTTGATTGATTCTGCGCCTTAAGGCTCGACGCGTCGAGATGAGAGGGAAAACAAGCCACATCAACGGCAACAATGTGTGTTTTGAGACATTCACCCACAAACGTATTAAGAATTGACATGGTGCCCAGACCCGACGGCATTCCTGCACGTATTCAGGTCACAGCTGTCTGAATTTGTCCTTTATGTTTATGTGTCCTTTTCAATCATATCATATTTTTTTTCTCTTCTCTTAGGATGTCCCCGTCCACATGCTGTCCAAAGATAAGAGCACCCAAGGCTGTTTGATGCATTCTTCACATTTCCCTGGTATCACTGCTTGTTCCTGCCACGGCCAAGCACGTGTGTGTGTGTGTGTGTTTTAACGGCTTAGTGCGACATGCAAGCCGGGTCATAACACAGCACATTATTCGTTATGATTGGTTGTTATTCCTGTTTGGTCATGATGACCCTGTCTGGTACTAACAAAAACAGAGAGAACAGCCATGTGGTCTGAAAGTATCCCCCCCGTCTTTGATGTGAGGAAGAAATATTGCGGTGGAGATGCGAGCAGTTTCGCTCCCTCGCCTCTGAGGGGCGCCCTCATCTTTTGTCTCCCCCTCCTTTTGCCTTTTGCTCCCATGCACAGCTGGTCTTCTTCTCTCTCCTGAGCTGTAATTGCAGCTCTGTCCTGGGAAATAGAGGGAGGAAATCCCAGAGCTTTCGCCGCGCAACAATGACAATAAAACAGAGGTGAGGAAGAGAGGAAGAAAGCGTTTCAGCTGAGATGAAAGAATGAGGGGAGGCTTAGCAAAGGAGAAGGGAGGTAGGTGGAGGAGTGCCGGTCCAGCAGAGGTAGAGATGAAGGGGAAAGCGGTGGGGAGGAGGGATGGTGTTGGTGATGGTAGTAAACGCTTGAGTTTATTAACCTCATTTAGCTGAGAGGCTGAGAGTGAGGGGAAGGGGAGGAGTGGCGCGTTCATACTGTGAATGCAGGGCTGGAGTTGACTAATGAGGGCTGCAAATGCACACACACACACTGCTCTCTCTCTCTCTCTCTCACACACACACACACACACACACACACAAGCTCACACTTTTCCTTAGCTCATTCCCTTGCTCATACCAGATTCACCTTGATCTGATGCCAAGTATGCAGGCAGAACACACATTCACAGGACTGGGCACCGCCAGCTTCATCACACTGCCTCCCCTCACTTTTTTTTTCCCCCTCTGGTATCAAACTGCAGCTGAGAGGCAATTTTGCCCAAATTGCCATTGATATACAAAAGTGGGAGTGGATGGAGCGGCGTTTAGGCTCACGCCTGTTTGATTCCGAGCCAAAACCACATAGCTTTAGATCGTCTGACAATCTGAAGTGTATATTTTGTCATGTGTGGCGAATGTAGATTGAAAGGCATTCTCATTTATGGGAAACTCAGAGTAACAGACCGCCTCAGCGCTGCGCTTTTCTCTGTAGGAGGGAACCGGAGTGGTGAGAGGAAACCCAGGTGAACTTTACACTTCAGGGGCCTCAAGAAGGTCAACAAACAACTGAGTGAATCTCAAACTAACATTTCATATTCATTTATAAAGCCCTTAACGACAACATATCATCATATATCATTTCCTTATCAAATTGGTCCCGATGTCATTATTTGACTCATTCATCTGCTGGCTTCATGCTCAAAGTCTGGCATGCAAACACTAAATTTGGGGACATCGCTTTCCGTTTTTGTGCCACACACACTCGTAACATTTAACAACACACTTTAATACCACAGTTGTACCTATAGGTCCATTTAAAACTATAATTATAAACCACTGACTGTGTGAAATATGGATAATCTGAAAAGGAAAGCAAATGCAGAGGTACCTTAAACCTACATTCTTTCTAATAGCCAGCAAGAAAAGAAGTCCGAAGTCTGTTTGCTTATGAGAAAATGACCCTACCTCTCACTTGATTAACTAACTCAGTAAACAATTTCCCAATTGGTTTATGGTCTTAATCGATAGTTTCAAGTCTTTGTCAACACAGAATGATGTTTGTAAATGATGGTTTCCCTTTCAGAGTAAAATACCTCACTGCTCCGGTGTGTCCTTCAGTTCTCAGTCAAACCCAATCATCACCAGCCCCACCTCCACCCTCTCACTCCAGATATGGTCACTTCTCGCTCCAAAAAGCTAAGAAAGGGAACTCACAGCTTCAAAACAGTACTCCACAAACCAATTAGTAATGTCACGTTGGGTTTACACGCATTTCAAACTTCAAAGTTCATGCCCTCAATGATTCCTTGAGATTTCAATAAAGGTTGAACGACTGGACATAAGGTGTTGTGAGGGTAAGCTCCACCCCTCCAGATATGTTTGTACACATGAAAACATCCATTCCGTCTCCCTCATTGGAAAATGTTTTGACCACTCTATGCAAGAGGCCTCTTATTTCACTAAAAAAAAGTCCTAAATTCTTAGAGTTCGTATTGTACTTGTGTCAGTTGCATATTGGACGACAAATGGCTCCAGACTAGCTGTGATGTCACAAACAACCTCGTACAGTACATACACTCCTTAAACTGAGATTTAAGGTGATCCCTGATAAACTTTCCACCTTCAGAAGATGAAAATGAAAACAGCCGCCGGGGTGCAAATTGCGCGTAAATTATTCCGGCACAGGGAAGGTCAAACCTCCAAATGATTCAATAATGGGAAAAAATGTTTTGGGTTGGAGGGAGGCTTTAAATATTTGTTAAGTCTTTATATAGGAGCTAACTGGACTGTAAGGACGGTGCGAAATTCTCACACGAGTGACGGAGTATATTCACTCAAGAACAGTACTTAAGTAGGCACAATTTGAGGTACTTCTACTTTACTTAAGTATTTCCCTTTTGTGCGACATTATACCTCTACTTCACTACATTTAAGAGGGAAATACTGTACTTTTTAATTAACTACGTTTATTTGACAGCATCAGTAACTTGTTTCTTTGCAGATAAAGATCAGTAACACAAAATATACATCAACTAATAAATCATGATGTATATAATAGATTGAGCTGCATAGCAGCATACTGTATAAAGTATATCTGAGTCTTTCTCTACGGATGAAAAAGCTGTTTAAACACAATCGTGTTATCGGCTTCAGACAAGAAGAGAGAGCCCTTCACATTATCCCGATAGCCACCCACCCCATTCATCCATTATACACGCTGACCACTAATGACCTGAGATGGACACAAAGAATGCACACTTAAGACGCTCGCTTAAGACGAATGAGTGAAGATGCACTCTGAACTATTGACAAATGGTGTGAAACACACACACACAACGCGGACACACACTTACAATGCAAAGTGAAGATGGATGACGCGGCGAAGATGCTCCCTGAGCTGAACTGTAGGTGAGAAATGATCAGCCACCTCAGTGGGTGCACTGACCCCCTGCTGTGGCTGACCGAGGGTGGCTTATTTTGTTTTTTGACAAAAGGTTAAGTGACCAGTTTTTCACCCTTCTTTCTCCTGCTGATTGGTAGAGATAAACTATGCACTCCCTCTTTGTTTGCCAATGTTTTCTTTGGGTGAAAATAACAAAGTCGCGTCAGGTCAGTTTTATTTATATAGTCTGAAATCACAAATTTGTCTTAACAATCTGTACATTTCACACTGTCTATTTTTAGATCCTTGATGCAAGTAAATAAAGGTACACAAATCAATCAATCACTGAAACTTATTTATATAGCACCTTTCGGACTAATCAAAATGCAACTTAAGTGATTTCCAAAAAAACATGGAGTATTAAGAAAACAAAAATGGATTTACAGACTACCAAACCAAATGCTTTAGTTAAAATGATAAAAGATAAAGAACAAAAGATAAATACAAGCAACAAATTATGATACGGATAAATTAAAATATTCCAAATAAGTCGATTTAAAAAATGTTAATACAATATAATGTAATAACAATAATGACAATAAACACTAAAATATAGATAAAAAATCTACTTAAAATATATAAAAGTGAATGAAGTGGGTCGAAAGGGCTCAGAAGTTAAATAACAATTAGAAAAACCAGGTGAAGCCTTATTTATATATCTGTTTACTTTTAAAATAATTATCATAAGGATTTATATCAAACTATTACAATATCTGCAATAAACATTACAACAGACACATCTTTATCATTCCTGCTTAAACCAAAACAAAGAATTTTGAAATGCTCCATTCAGGTTATTTTTTTAATTACAGTGGAAAAAGTTCCCCCCCGCTAGCATTTCCATGTGGTCTTATCGCTGGTGCCACTACCAACAACAACACAGGACCAAACACAAGTTTATTTATTTATTTAGTCAATAATGGAGATGGGACAGCAGATATAACTGGTGCCAGGCTGCCTGGGAGAGTTTGTGCTTGGTGGCAGACAAAATAGAAAAAGTGAGAGTGAGGTATGTCAGGAACCAATGTAAATGTAAAAATGGCGTCATTAATCAATAGCCATTACATCGTCCAATCAATATTTACTTCATTGGGGTATTTTAAAGTATTTTAATTGACACATCGTCCCTGCTTAAACCAAAACAAAGATTTTTTTTAAATTCTACTTCAGCAATTTATTTTTCAATTACAGTGAACAGCTTTTCCCCCACCAGCATTTCCAAGTGGTGTTATCGTTGGCGCCACTACCAACAAAACAGGACAAAACATGAGTTTACTCATCATGTAGTCTAATTTAGCTTGTGACTTCATTTTCCCAGGTAATAGAAAAGTGACAGTAAGGTTTATCAGAAGCCAATCTAAATGTTGATGTTGTCGTTATTCTTAAGCCATTATATTGTGCAATCAACATTTACATTATTATGATACGTTAAAGCAAAAAAATTGTCTATAGCCATTTTTAAAATCTGTGAGGAACCAGGTGGGTGTTTTTTTTTCTGTGGGGTATCACAATGAAAACCAACCGAAAAGTATAATGTCAACTTAGCGCTCTGTGACTGACAGCTTACCAAACACTCTTTGAAACCGCTCTGACACAGTAAACCCTTCCCCATCTGGAACGTCGAGCAGGTTAAAACGAAAGAGTAAAACTAATTTCCAAATATTTGACCCGAGCTGGGTACAAAAACAAACCCTCCGGCAGCCATCAGACTCCACACAGGCCTTCTTGACACTCCCGGAATCCGGCAGATGATTCAGAACCTTATCTGACCCGATCGGAGTCTGATCTTAAAGAGCTGTGACCGGCCGATTGAGGCGGCTCGGAACCGTTTGTCTACATGCCAATACGCTGCCAGGCCACAATGCTTCACACACTCGCTATCATTAAACTTTTGACCCCGCTGCGTCTGTCACTCTTTGACAAAACGCCGCCCTTTGAGTCCCGCGACTACTGTCGATGTAGTGGTCAGGCCTGTCACACTAGGTTTACTTGTCTTGTCTTTATTGTTTGCTTGTCACCATCACTCTCCGGCCCACACACCTGATGATGTGAGTCAGCTGTTGTGCGGCGATAAATCCTCCAGCGTACGGTTAAGCCTCTGACTGGTCTATCTGAGGCTGCCATCGGAAAATTACACCCCATTACCCGGCAATAGCGCAAATTGCTAAGATCTGTTTTGCAGCTCATTACAGACCAATAATATGAGACGGTGCCATTCTTTTATTGCTGATATTGTTTGACCCTCAAAGAAGCCGAGCAGCGTCTGAACTGAAATATCATACATGAAGGAATCTCAGCTGGCTGGTCGATATCATACGTTGTTATAGCATGTGGGTGTGGAGTGACTGGTTTCCTTGGTTTTACTACAGCTTAGCCAGCTGATAGCCCTGATAACAACGCAGTATCCATTACTCGATGCTCCGTCCAGCCACCATTACGAATTACCTGGAGGTCACGACCTCTGAGCCACTCAGCTTCCTTGCCACTCTCCCCAGCCAACCGCTGGCCAGTACCACTCAATACCCCAGGTCCAGTTTCCCCGTCGGCATCAGCCCCCACCCTCCCTGTTCCCTGTTCCCCCCACCACGGTCCCCACAGCAGCGTCTGGACGGGAGGGGGTGTTGGCGCCTAAACAGCAGCAGATGTGGCTCCGCAGAGAACACCGGCCCTAATTAACTTCAATGGATTTCCTAATGCGACAGCTACCATATTTCATTTACCGCGCACCCAGACCCCAGTGGACCCAATGGGGGCCAACTGATACCTCCACTCTCCTGCACGGTGGAGAGTGGGCGGTGGAGGGGATTTGGCGTGAAGAGAGTGTGAGGCGAGGGAAGAGGTGGGGGGGTAAAGGGATGTCGGAAACCAGAGCAAGAAGACATGACCCCTCTTACCGGGAGGAAATCAATTAATTTGAGCTTTTTTTTATGGCAGCCAAGTCAGCAATCTGAGGCAGACGTCAGCGGAGGTGATAGGGGAGGCCCGCATCGTTAGATTAAATCAAAAAAAAAAAAAAAAAGGTGGGGAGGGCAGAAGAAAAGAGAAAGGATGTTGTTTGGGTGACGGAAAAAGGATGGAGAGAAAAGAGATAAAAGGAGAGGAACATGGACGCTAAGGGAGATGGATGCAGAGGGAGTGAGGGAATTTATGGTCCCGGGTCTTATTGTTCCTGTACACGTGAGAGTGCACAGCTGGGGGAAAAGAGGGAAATGGGGTACAGATGTACTGTATCAAACACAGAGGCCTGAACTTCAATAGATACATTACGATGCGATCCCCTGCTGAACTCCCCTTCCAAACATCAAAACCACCCTCTACCTTTCTCACCCTCCTAGCTACTGCCCCCCCTTGCTTCCACCTCCTTTACCTGATGCACCCCCCCCGCTAATATCCGTGGCCTGCCCTGTGTTTTTTTTCTTGCTATGTGGCGGTCGGCTGCATTCATTTCACTTTACTCACTTTATTCTCCTTCCTTTACGGGCGCAGCAGGTATCGCGGGCTTTGCCAGCAGGCTGTGGCCTCCTTTGAACTGTGACACGCTTGTTTTAAAACTCTACCTTAACACACACACACACACACACACACACGTACCGCGTACACATGTTAGCAATGTCCAGCCCCTTAATGGCGTGGGTATATTATCATGCCCCAGACGACAATACATCACAGCTGTTCACACTTGCCCCCACCTCTCATTCCACATGCCCTTCAACACACACACACATATACAAATCATTATGAGAGGATGTATGGGGAATGAAGGAGAAGAAGAAGAAGAAGAAGAAGAAGAAGTGGACGCAGGGGAGGGTGGGATAGGTTTGTGCCCTCTGACTCTCCAAGATTTTGCCCTGTTTAAGGACTGCAAAAGGAGGGGAGGGCATGTGGGGCAGGGGTATCAGTGGAAGTGGAACTGGCCGTGACCCTCTCCTCCTCCTCCTCCTCCTCCTCCTCCTCCCTGCTAACTGAAGAGAGAGGGAGAGAGAGAAAGAGAGAGAGAGAGGTTCCCCAAGGAGCAGAGAGCTGAGACGTTGGATAATTCCCGGTGCTTTCCCGGTGCCTATAGAGGAAGGGGCCCCTCTGGATTTGTCAGTTGTGGCTGCAGCTGTCTCTGGGCAAAATGGACCACAGTGGACCTGACACTTGATCTCTCTTCTCTTTCTCTGCCTCTCTTTTATCTCTCTCTTTCTCTCTCTCTCTCTCTCTCTCTGCACTAACTCTCTGTCTGTCTCGCTCCATCATTCCTTTCACCGTCTCACAATTTCTGTCTGCCTCTCTCTCTCTCTCTTTCTCTCTCTCTTCCGCCTTGGTATTCCTTTTTTGGTTCTTGCTAAATTTGAAAATGCATTTTTCTTTCTCTCTGTTTTGGCCTTTCGTGTCTTTTTTCGTGTGAACCGGACAACTTAGCTCGATGTCGTACGCCTGCACAGCTATATTATTGTCAATATAGCTGATGACACATTTGTTCATGTCTATTTTGTTAGGTGACACTGCATTAATAAAACGTTAACAAAACTAATTTGATTGACGTCTTAGTCCACATGTTATGAAACACGTTCAAACTACCAAGGGTCGCTGAACAGGTCTCTTACATAGCTGTCTTTATCTGATGGAAGGATAAGTGATGGTGTTGGTCTGTCCAGTTTCTTCTTATCAGCACTGTCTTCGCAGCTGTTGCCTTTATCTCCATCGCGATTACAGCTGTCATCATAAACTTCCTGATAACAAATACCTTTATCGTCATATAACACAGCTTTCTCATCACCCCAACTAAGAAACTAATAGACTAAGGAAATCCTGTAATCGTCTTGGATGAAAGACAATAAATAATTGTAGATACTTCATTCTTGAAGCTCTTTTTTTCTTTTTTTGCATAAAAAGCAGTTCAAAGTGTGCCTTGTAAAAATTGCATAGCCAAGTGGGGAAAAAAACAAACAAATTACAATTAGGAAATCAGTAAAACTTTTTCCAGTCAATAATCACAAAAATAAGCTTCTACATGTTTCTTAACTACAAGTAAATTTGACACTTTGATGCCTGATGACATCAGGAAACTCAACTATGTATTAAATAAACCATTTTTGCATGAGTATTTTTTAAGAACTGGATCTGAATACCTTTCGGGTTTAAAAATGACGTGGCGGGTAGGAACTTGTAGAAAAGCTACTGTGGCGTTTTACACCCTGTCTCCTTAAAAATGACATTAATATGTCACTAATCTGCATCAGCTGAGACAGGAAAGCCGCCCAATCTGCGTTTTAATGTTTAGACACAACAAAACAAAACTTCAAACTGTTCAACTGCCAACACAAAAAAGAAAATAGTTCATACTGAACTTTTTGTTGACACTGAACACAACAAAATGCTCACAGTTGTATATATCACAATAATATATACTCATCCTGGCAACTGAAGCAAAATTATTTTTTTTAAAAGTTTAGGTATCTCAAAACACTTAACAAATCGTGATATTGGTTAAATATTGAAGAAAAAAATAAATAAACCAATGTCGACTTTTTCAATATTTGACCATAACGGACATAGCGGCGACAATAAAGAAAGGGACGAGAGTTTATGATGGTTCAACTTCTTCAACTTGCCATGTCATGTGACCAAAGCAACCACAAAATCTATAGTAAGGGAAGTGATCTGAGTTCCCTAAATTACACACCTTGTTATCAGCAGAGAACAGATAGATAGAAAATGTTATGGGAGCAACATCAGCTGCAAAGTTAGATTTTCCAGTGTGGAACAAAAAAAAAACAACACTGATAGTTAGAAATCATGTCATATTGTTAAAATTTCCTCTTTTTTTTAAGTAACTTAAGAGCTGCAGAATGAGATCACAGAAAGGTGCGATGAAAAGGCCAGTGAGATCAGAGTCAGATTCAAAACACAACAAAACATTGTTGCAGAGCGAGAGCAACCGTTTGCTGTCTATGGGCACCTTAAAGCTAACAAGACTCAAGATGCCGTACGCCTCGAGTGCCAAATTCCTGTGCTTTGTGCATCTAAGCGTTGACTAAATACCTTTGTGGTCTGGAAATTAAAACATTACACATGAATGCCATCCAGGCAGCAACGTAATTGGCAAAAAACAGTAGCCTGTAAATGTATTTTGCAGGAGACACGCTTTCAATTTTCCACATTAGCGCTCTCCACTGCCCTGAGTGAAGTTTAATTGACATATCAGTGCCTGTACCTGAGAAAGGCATCTAAAGCCATCTCTGTCTCCAGTAATTGGCTTACTTTGTCCATATAACACATCTGGCTCCCAGAGCCGCCCAGTCAGGCCCACCATCTCTATAAAGTGGAACACTATCCATAAAATCTCCATTAGAGCGGGGCTGCCTGGAGGTCGCCGTGAGGAGAATCAGGGGGTCACAGCTCCACTGTAATGCCTTCACACGTGGGGTTAGAGGTGAGCACTGTTGACATTCCTCCCATGACTGTCTGATATTAACGTGATTGATCTGCCCGAGTGAGGCCCTGGGAAGTACACTCCTCACTTGGCTCCTGAACTTAAACATTTACGTTTTGGTCGTGCCTCTTTCGATCCATCCGTCTTCCTCTCCGTCGCTGCATCTCTTTTCTCCCTCTTTGTCTGGTGGATCTCCAGCGAGGGCTTCGGTGTCACACGGGGATTGACCTTGGGGAAACGGTACCAGAGAGTGTTTATCTGGCTTTCCTCTTAGCTAAACCAGATAAAAGAAGAGAGCCCTGATTGATCGCCCACTCTTCGCCCGGGCCGTCATAGGTTTTTCTGTTAGCAGTGCCATGTGAGCTACAGTAGAGGGCTGTGAGTTATTGCTTTGTCAAATTCCACACCTTCTGAGAGCCGTTGGCCTTGGACGGGAGGTAAAGACTTCGACTCCTGCGCGAGTATATGAGCGGTATATTTCTTTCCCCTTCGATACGTTCTAAGGTTTTTACGATGTGCCAAGTGATGGGAAATGATGGAAAGGACGGGAGGGCACGAAAAGAACGTGCATGGATTTTATTCCCCAGACCGATCTTAACACGTTAATAGGCTCCTGGGGACAAACTGCCAAGGCGGATAAGAATCTTTGATGATTCCCAGACAGAGCTTTTGGCAAATACCTGCCAATAGTTTGGTGTGAGACCTCGTGTACTTGCCGTGGCCCTCTCTGCGTGCCACACCTTGCTCGACACGACGGTGGACCGCCGCTTTATCCGCCGAAACGAGGAGGGAAGAAAACGTTTCCTGAGTCCTCGCACAGCCTTTTTTAGTTTTTACAGTAAGGAGACAATTAAAAAAAAAGCACACCCAACTTTCCCGTAGGCCGGCCAGTCATTAGAGCCCACTCACAGTCCAGCTTATCTCTCCCAATCAAATACGCCATCCCCATAATATCCCAGGATGGACTAAATCACATGTAATTGGAGGCTTTATTTTTTCCAACTCCTTTCAGCTTTGCGAGCTCTGTGGAGATAACCCTCCCCGCTGCAGCAGTCTCTGGTGTCTTTGAGTAAACAAACAAACAAACAAAGTTGGAAACAGACGGTGAGTGGCTGGGCGGGCTGGTCAGGGTTCAGTCTCCGGGGCAACGGGATCCCGGGCCGCTTGTTTTCCCCCTGGGAGGTGAGGCGGGTAAGATCAGGGGGGGTGACTTGTTGTTTATTACTATAATTTGTCTGAGTGGCTCTGGAGAGATTTCAGGGCTCTTTGAAGCGGGGCTGGATGAAGCCTGGAGCGTGGCATGCTGTGCCGGGCTTTGGGCCCAATTTCCAATTCGCCCACACCCCCGCCTCCGCCCAGCCTGCCCCCTTTCTGTAATCTGCCATCCCAATCCTTTATCCTGAGCCGCGTCATCCCGGATCCTCCAGGTTCTCAAGGGCCACACAAATGGAGAACTTTTGTCGGAAGTCAATCTCTCATGTATGTTTTTACAGGTTCTTACACCGCCACATGTCAGATTACACTCCCACACAAACACAACTGAATTGGAAAACAAGAGTGATTAAGTGAGGTGTTGTCTTGTGATATAATATTTAGAGTCACTGATGCCTAAAAGTTCAATCAAATCAAATCAAAGTTTGTTTTGACTTATCCATTATTTGAACCAAATTCCGATTACCAAAAAGAAGAATTTTTCATTTTCACTTAAGTTTTGGTTCTAATGGACAATGTTAACTTGATTGGGCCAAGATTAGTGTGAGCTCGCACTAAAATGAAGTCGATCAGCTGGAGGTCGATGTCCCACAGTGTACAATCCCACCTGTGAGGTGAACACTCCCTATGTTACTCCATACATCAACTGCTCGGCAGGGCGAGGTACAAAGTGCTGAGGTCACAGGACGAATAATTGATGTTAATTTTGACATTCTGGCCATTTGCCATCACCGGAACTGGACCCATGAAAGAGAGACAGCTGGACCCCCCTTCTTTCTGCAGTGTGGAGTGAAGGCCTCATTCAGACAGAATCAGGCATTGCACTGAAAATGCAAGTCGAGCTTGTGGCCGGAGGGTCGTTGGTTTAAAATCTCCGGACCAACAGGATGAATCTGAGTGGGGGAAGCGAAAGGAAAGTGAACCTCATTGCCACCACTGAAGTGCCCTTAGCCTCTACTGCTCCAGTGGTGCCTCCAGGTGTGAATGTGTAACCGTGTGAATATGACCAGGTCGTTTCTGAAAAACAAAGCATTGCTCCCAATGAACCCCCCCTGAATAAACACCAATAAACAGTTTAACAGTTCCTGTGGTTCGTCACCAAAAGGGAGATACTGCCTTGTTAGAAATTCCTTAAAATGACAAGTTGGACGCTAACATGAACAGCTTTTCGCTGCTGATAATTGCAGTTTAAAAGATGTGACATAAAAACAATGTGTGATGTTCCACTTGAAAACTGGGAGCTAGTTAGCCTAGTGTGGCACCTTCCAGTTTCTGTGTGGAGCACAAACTCAACAGCCCGATGAGACTTCCCAAAGTAACAGACGTCTCAAATCATGACCAGCATGTGGGCTTAACTATGTGGGCTTATTAAAAAGAGGGGAGGGGGGGGGCATGTATTAATATAGTTTATATTTGCTCACACATAAAATGAGGAGAATTCTGTGAATTTACGCCATGAAAATGTGCGTCGACTGGAGAGGGAGACAGACTGTTCATTAAAAGCTGCCTTGACAGTATGTCTCTGTATCCGTGTGTGTGTGTGTGTGTGTGTGTGTGTAAGGTTGCAGGAGGCCGTCTGCATTTGTCAGTGTGTGTGCATGTTTATATTGTATCCCCTACATAGGAAGTCCTCTAACCCAGCCATCATGTGCATGGCTGTCTGTCGGCCGTGTCCCGGGGCGCGGGGGGGCATTAGTCCCAGAGCAGGTTTAATTGGTGTCAAGCAGGCCTCGGTGAAAAGCCATCAGAGGCTAGAGATGCTCAGCGAGACAGGAAACCTTTTATTAGGGGACTTCCTCCGACTGCAGGACTTCTCCATGTCCCCGTCTGTCCCATTGTCTCACCCCATATCCCTCCCTCTTAAAATCTCTCATCGCCACTCAGCGTCCATTTGCTCTCTCTTCCTCTCCCACTCACTCTCAGCCGGCTTCAAACATTTACTATTTATCACTCGTCCTCTCCCCTCCCTGGATGCTCGCGCCCTCTCGGTGGTATTGTTTTTTTTATGTCTGATGTCTGTCCTTGAGTGAGTGAGGGAGTTCGTCTCCGGGGGAATCCGGCGGCCGCAGAGGCTCACCGAGCCAGCCAGCCTTAATGATGAGAGAACTTCCTGACAGCCAGCAGACACACACACACACACGCACGCACACACACACACACGAACATATACCACAAGACACAAGGGATTTTCTTCTCCTACAAATGATCCATTACAAGCCTCATAATTGTAACCGGTTAAGTCATTAATTTGGTCTTCTCATTGCGTTGTATATTGGACTTGGCAGGTTGTTCATTGGACTGAAACAACCTGCTGATAACAATTTGTCCTCAATAAACGTAATAGGTTTGCGTCCATTCTCATTTTCACTGTCAAAGAATACATTTAGAAAATTTGGGGGAAAAAAGCTGAAATATGACCAAATAAAATGTTATTACACTCTTTACAAAAAGAAAAGAATCCACAGAGGCTGACAGGCAGGTTTATTGAATGAACCTCGACTTTGCTCTACCTGCTTCTGCTCCTTCCACTTAACGTCACGCTGCCACTCATCATTACACGCCTCCCCTCCCTCAGAGGGCCCCAAAAAATAAAAGAGCAGAAAGAGTTAAGGTGTTCTACTACAACCATGACATCCCGACTTAAGCCGGCTTTTCAACCTACCTTTGACTGGCGATGTTGGGAACAGCAAGAAAACACCGTTGCCTCTGTCACGGTCGGACAGCATGTTGTACCTTAAAGCGGCCAGAATACTTTGGGATACTCCTTAATACCTTTCTGAGCACTTCTGTAACTGTCCGAAAATCGACAATTGAATTCAACACCTTGATTTGAGGTGTCGAGGAGGTAAATAGTTTGAGCGCGTCCCTTGAGCTGTCTTTTTTCTTTCTTCACACAACTACTTAAAGGTATATTAGGCGACATTTCCGCATCAAAATATCTCAAAACGGCTACACCTTTGTTGAAGAGTTTTTGAGTTATGTACCCTCTTTATCAAATGCTTCCAACAATGTTCAAACTCGCCGAAATCTGTAGCTTTATCCATGATAATGGGCCGTTTCATTTGCCACTACTGCTAAGTCTTCTGGGTAAACATCAGGAGACACGACAGAGGTCAGCGTATCTTTTGGTCATTCAGTTTGCTGATACGGGTATTAAAATAAAAAAAATACCTGTTTATTTGATTGTTGTTTCAAAACACTAAACACACAATTGAGCAAGCTGTTTTTCTTTTCCAGGGCCTAAATCGATATGCAAATTTTAAAGAAATGGTTTGATTTTCCTTTTTTCTATTTCACATGACAAAAATAACTACAAGGCCTGTCTTTTCCGGATGCTGTCATTTTAAAAGAGCGCCATGTGGAGGACTGCACCTGTGCGTCGGCCCATGTTAAAATGCCTTTGGAACCCAACTCTCGTATAATTTTACACATGACAAACACGACCTGTCAACCACAGAATTCATTATTTTTTTTCCTACATTTCAACTGTCATAAAAAAAATAAAAAAAATCCCTCAGAGGTTAGCTGACATGTTGTATGTATGTATGTGATGTATTCCTTTTCGAGATGACCCCGAATAAACATGTGAACTCTGGAGTCATTTTGTTCGCCCCTTTCAAACAGGACAAAGAAAATCGGCTTGTATTTCAGCTAGAATTTGTTTATTTTAAAACAAAAAGAGATGCTGAAATACTTTTTGTTTAGTTATACCTGTTTCTGAAAAGAAAGCGACCAACAGAGTAACTTTAACACATCACCTTGTCTGTGAACCGGATTTCTGCCCGACGCTCGCGAGACTTTAATTGCTAAAGGCATTTTTTGACAATCACATGCTACGTCACAACATCATCAAACTACATCTTTTGTTTCCACTGTTTTAATTGAGAGACGATATCGAGTGGAGCAAGTCAGAACAACTATAAACACTTTTGATGTCCGATGATCGGACGACTCGTACAACAGCCTTTGGAGTCTGAACTTTGCTCTTTGACCGCTGCTATGGGCGGCTCATACGAACACCTCAGGGTACATGTAGATCAGAGGACATTAATCAATTCTTTAAATAATACATATATGCCATCTTAGGGGTGACTGTTCAAATAAAACATGCACAAATTCATGTCACTCTTGTCATATTCACATCAGGATAACTGAAGGAAATTAGCTCCAAATTAACATTTTATTTTGCTCACACTTACGGAAATAGACATTTTCACAGCTCGTCACTGAGGGAAAAGCACAAAAGGAATGTTTCAGTTTAGTCGTTTATCAAATTAAGACTGCCCTTTCTTTCTTTTCACAACACTCACACGCACATTTGCATAAATATACACAAACACGTCTACCCACGCACACACATGAAGATAATGGGGCAGCTGCATTTCTCCACCGCTGCCTGCTGTGTTTTGTCAGCAAGTTTAACTGTAACCGTAACTCTAACTGTAATTACTGTTGCACAAGAGCGAGCAGACAAAGAACACACACACACACACACACACACATCTGCAGTGTAGACAACTTCTCTTCCTACACATGCACTTATCCTCGCTGGCAGTCGTTCAGGCAAACACACAGAGGCACACCTGCCTTTCAGGTAACTGAAGACATATAATGCAATCGTATCCTGCACGTCTTTTTTTTTTCCACTTTGGTTTCATGTTTGATTATCAGGCAGCGGTGTTGTCATGTTAGCACAGAGCAAACATGTTTTTCTAGGTAGGTCTTTTAAGGTGGAATGGTGCCAAATGTGCTATAGGGAAGTCTGAGCAGCACGTTTTCAGGCACAACTGAATCGGACCTGAGCGTGCGCGCACAATGGGAGAACATACCATTCCGCGCCGGTTTTGAGGACGCCACAGCACTCCGCTGAGAGGTGGAAAAACCATCTTTGTAACAGGAATCAGGAAACGAGAACAAGCAGAGACTCATCCTGACAGCTAAGCTACAACGGTGGACGCCTAACCGCCATTGTTACGAAAGCCTGCACAAAGTTCATTTGTTTCATGACAAGACAAGCTCTCACACTCTTGCAGCGAAACTATCTGGACGATCTCTGTGTACCTGCAGGACAGGAGATGTCTCTAAAAACAATCCAGCAGGTTTTGGCCTGTTTCCATAACAACTGCTGTAAATGCCGGCGGGAAAAAAAAGAAAGCATCCCACCGTTTATCTTACAACTAGACACTCTGCAATCATCCCCTCCTGCCAATCTGTGCCTCTCTTCCCCTCTTTTTCTGCCTTTGTTCCTTTTTTTTTTTTTTGCCAAACTCCTCTTTTCTTCTCTCTCAACCTCTCCTCCTCCTCTCTTTCACTCCCTCTGAACTCCCCCTCCGCTGCTCCCCCTTTTCTCTTTCTCTCTCTTTCATTTCATTTATTCCCTGAATGCCACCCTTTTCTCTAAGTCCCCCTCTTTTTTCTCTTTCTGCCCCCCCCCGCTCCCTCCACTTCTTCTCCACCCCTCTCTTGTTCGATCCCTGACTCAACTTTCACATTCCAGGAGCATTCCTGTAGGATTAGCCTTTAGCATTCTCAGGCTATGCAGAGGCCACGGCCCCCCCACTGTGACGGTGGCAGGCACTAACGGACGACAGAGAAAAGTGTGTGTGTGTGTGTGTGTGTCTGTGTGCGCGCGTTACCCCTTTCATCACCACCCTCCTCCTCCTCCTCCCCGCCTGCTGCACCAGTTCCATCGTGCTCAGCTTCCATCACAGTCAGCAGCAACCTTCACCCCTCCCCGTGTCCTGGCACAGAGGGGAGCTGTGCGCGTCCCGGCAGATGTAAGCATAAGCTCCACCTCAACAAATTAACAAATTAGTAAGCCCTAACAATAATTACTCTCCACTTGTAAGTACAGACACATGTAAAAAAATAAATAATAGTTTGTCACATTGCCTGAAAGACCAGTTGATGAAAGGACTTAGATCCTGCACTTGACTAAAAGTGCCAATGCAACATGATCAAAAACACTCGATTACAAGGAGAAGTTCTACACTCAAAATCTTACGTGAGTAAAAGTGCAACATTATATTTAAAGTATCAAAAGTGAAAGCACTCACAATGCAAGAAATCAACCCTGCAAGTGTTGAACCATCATATACGATATATTTGATGCATTCACATGTGCAGATCTATAGCCAGGGCTGAAAGTTACTAAGTAGATTTACTCAAGTACTGTTCATAAATGCCTCACAGCAATAAGGTTCCAGGTTTTGGGACCCGAGTGGGTTCTCTCCGGGTACTCCGGCTTCCTCTGTCAGTCCAAACACATATGCGTGTGAGGTTAATTGGTCACTAAATTGCCCTTGGTGTGAATGTGAGCGTGAATGGTTGTTTGTCAGCCCTGTGATGAACTGGCCACTTGTCCAGCATGTATGCTGCTACTTGGTTACAGATTATGAATGTATGTTCATAAGTACGATTTTGAGCTGATGGTATTTACTTGATGGTACTTTACGCTTCTACCTGGCCTATAGAAACATTGTGTTTTTTGTATGTATGTAATATTTATGAACAATATGTATAGTGAGGTAAAAACAGTAATATTTCCCATTACCACTGGGTAATGTAGTGCAAAAACATCACTCAACACCAATGGCTGACAAATCACAAGAAAACAGTAAATGACAACACCTAATCTAATATTAGATTTTATAATCTATTCTCTTAAATCTGCTAAAATGATTTATTCCATTTATATAAACTAGCGTCGAAGATTTCTGTAATTAGAATAAAACACCCATAAAATCAAGTGACATTCTAAAAAAACATTTTTTTTTTTGCGTCTAACACAGTCAGATGATCTCACCTGATGAACAAAACTGTCTCAGCATCACATTAATGACCGTGAGCTGCCTTTGCCACACTCCCCCAGTTCAAGCTGTACTGAAGCGAAGAGAAAAGAAAAAGTGAACCGCTCATCCGTCTTTCTCTCTCTCTCTCTCTCTCACTCCGTCTCTCTGATGGAGTGTGCGGCTGACTGCAGCTGCCAGCGGCGGCATCGGCACAGCGAGCGGATTAATGTTTATTTCACTCACACTAATGATCCTCAGCACTACGGGTGGCATCTGGTATTGACCCATCCCAATTACTGTCAAACTGACTCGCCCGGTCGTTTCACGAGGAAAGATGGGACCGCGAAAAAGTAAATGAATGACTGAAGGGGGAAAAGTGTACGGTAGGTGTATGATGATTAAAAAAAATATGAATTAAAAACAGCGTGGAATATGCAGGGACACACACACACACACACACACACACACACACACAGACAGACACACACACACACACACACACACAGACAGACACACAGACAGACAGACACACAGACACACAGACACACACACAGACAGACAGACAGACAGACACACAGACATTATTACTTCTCTTCTTGTTTATACTCGACTTTCTCTTT
>OMLP01044909.1:1527-21584 GCA_900302685.1 Spondyliosoma cantharus | reverse complement strand
AGGACGTTATTTCTGGAAAATCACGGTGCTCTCAAGCTCTCAAGTCATTTTTCAGCATCGTCAACTCACAATTGAATTGTTTGTACTGGTTATATATAAAACAGAGGAAAGGGGATTTTTTGCGCAGAGGCCAGAATTCGTCCCATGACGGAATGAAAAAGCAGCGTTGACAGTCTGAAATCTTCAGCTGACAGCCCTGCAAAGTAATGATTTACATTCTATAATGCTGAAATTATAGTTGTGCAACAGTTCATCTGTCAGTAACGATGCGAAGTGAAGATGATTAATAAGTATTTCAAATTACAACACATTATTGAGCAAACCATGAAGACATAGAGAAGCCAGAACAGAACAGAATAGAATAGAACGCAATAAAGTAGAACAGTATAGATTAAAACAGAATAGAACTGAATGCAATAAAACAGAAAAGAACAGAATATAATAAAGTAGAACAGAACTTGCTGTAATACAACACGATAAAATAGAACAGGACAGGATCAAAAGAATGTATTAGAATTGTTAACAAAATAAACAAAAATAATACAAAATCATTTAATTGACTGCAATAGAACAGTATAGAACGGAACAAAATAGAATAGAATCGAAAGCAATAGAACAGAACAGAATCAAATAGTACAGACTAGAACAATGTAGAATAGAATAGAACAGAATGTAACACAATAGAATATAATTGAATGCATTAGAACAGTTTAGAATAGAATAATATAGAATAGAATGGAATAGAATACATTATAGTACAATAGAATTGAATGCAAAGAAAAATATAGAACAAAAAAGACTAGAACAGAACAATACAATGCAGTAGAAAAGTTTAGAATAGAATTGAGAGCAGAATATAATATATTAAAGTATAAATGAAAAATTTGAATAGAACAGAAGGAAATGGAATAGAATGGAACAGAGCAGAAAAGAACAGAACTGAGTAAGATGAAGAGAATAGAACAGAACCGAGCAAGATAGAACAGATGAGAATGGAACAGAAAAGAAAAGTAACCAAACAGAAATGAATCAAATAAAATAAAATACAATAGAAAAAAGGGTTGATCTCATTTATCGCCTATATAAATGTAACAGTAATGGATAGGGGGAGATGCTGCCCAGCCCCCTCCTATACATCCTGCCCCCTTCAGCCTCAAATATGCTCCTCAGGACCTCCACTTCCTTCCAGGGTTACTGCCCAGGCCTTGGCCTTTCACCAGGTGGCTCCTGTCGGGCCACCAGCCCCACACATCCAACCCTGTCTGAAACACAAGACCACCTATCTCAAAATGTCTGCAGTCACCAGGCATTGTGAGACCCTCTGATTACTGAATCTGGTTATCTATGACGTGATCGTTCTGCAGCTTTTGCTCTCTCAAGTAAGAGAAAGTAGGAGAAATAAAATACCTGCCAGTAAATTCTAGCATACTTTTTACAGTCCGGTGATCGTGACTCACATCCCACCTGATTCTCAAGTGTCTCCTCGCACCGCACCCTTTCGGCGTCGTGTAGGAAATAACAGAACATGAATGATTTTCGATCATTCTTGGCTCGGACTCGGGATGTTTCCATTACATATCCAGCAGCTCTGTCTTCCTGCCTCTGTGTTATCACCTCCACTCACTTCCACTCTCTTTACAACCCCCCCATGTCCACATGTGTGTTTATGTATTGTGCACACAACAAGGAGACGACTGTGTTAATATTTGTGCGCCGTTTTATCTCTTTGATTTCTGCATAATCACAGGTTCAGGCCTCTTTTTTCTCTATTTATCTTCTTTGAGCTTTTGTTTGCCTGTGTGTGTGTGCTTCTGTCCTTGTGTGTGTGTGTGTGTGTGTGTGTGCGTGCGTGCGTGCGTGTGTGTGTGTGTGTGTGTGATTAAAAGGGAAAAAGCATGGCGGATGTACAATGAGGACTCCTGCTCCAGACACCTCAGTAACAATCAGAGGGTCTCGGCTCAGTTTCCTGTTTGACTTTTTATTGGCCACGCAGTCATCATGGCGGCGACACAGACAGGAAGCGCTGCACCACTACATGATGGACAAATGGACAGGAAGATTAAAAACGAGCGAGAGGAGAATGTGCGGATACCCTCCCTAATCTATTTAAGGCTTTGGAAACACACACACACACACACACACAAACACACACGGACATGAGCACAGACACACTAAGGATGCTTTGCTTCCTGCCCTTTGCCACCAGTGAGTCAGACGTTTTCTACTCTTGCCGTGTTTTGTTTTGAATACCTTTCCCTTCCTTTCAGAATAGTCAAACAGTTTTCTGTGGTTACATGACATGTGAAAAAGCCACTGGTGTTTACAGCCCAGTGTCGCACCGCTACTTTAACAAAATGCAGTGTTTATAAAGAGGTCCACGCCTCCTAAAGCTTATTTAACACTTCAAGTGACGCACACTTCAACTGCGCACTTCTTTTCCATGCAAATAAAAAAGTTTGAACCATCCTCATTTCAATACAGCGGAGATCTGGGGTGACAGAGTCTTCTCAGTAGCTGCCCCCTCCCTCTGGAACTCCCTCCCCAAACACATCAGATACTGTACAGACCTCAATACCTTCAAAACACGCACCAAAACTCACCTTTTTAAAATTGCTTTCAATGTATAACTTGATTGCCTGAGTCAGGTTGGACGGTGTTAGCAAACTTTCACTGCTAATTGTTGCATAACTGAAGATACTGAGTCACTTCACTGACTCTCTAGGACTAGTTGTAAAATTGTGCCACTGTTATGGCAGATTTTGTGACACATCTTCTTTCCAATCGCTCACTCTCAGTCCTACTATGCGTTTAGCTGTGTTAGCTGTTAGCTCCTTTAGTTCATGGCTCCCCTTAACCAAACACACGGCAGGATCCCGCCACCTGCTAACAGCTAGCAGCTAACTGGCTCTCCTGCCTGTTTCAGAAGAGACAAAGAAGACAGACAGTTGTTTGTGGGGTCTTGTCAACAGTTTGTACTTATCATTTTCCCATCTTTGAGGAAAGTGTCTTTTGTTCACGTGGAGGCTTTATTGTTGCAGTACTGAAATCAACCTCTAGGACAAACTGGCCGCAAACCTGACTTGTCATGCCCTATCAGGCTCTCATAATACATGCAAGCACCACATATTCCTCTCGGTTACACTTTTTCAAAGTACTGACATCTTAATAACTTGAGTGAATCTTGGGAATTGTGAGGAAACCGACTCTAAAATGATCCTCTAATTAATGCTTGTTACCACAGAGGCATCTGTTTCGAAAAAAAGTAACACAGCCTCACTTCAAGAGAGTCATCAGCTGACAAACGATGAAAAAAGATGTTGGTGCAGTGTTTGCCTTATAATTCTTCCGGTGGCAGAGTCACTCTTTACTCAGCACTTCATCACTGGTTACAGTCTTGTTTGTCAGAGGCGTGTCTGCTCCTCCTTTTCCATGCCCACTTCCCATCTCCCAGCCTTGTTCCCAGCGGAGTCCCCAGTAATCAGCGCTCCTTTGATGGGGAAGCAGTGCAAGGGAGAGGCACGAGGGATTACGACCGAAACAGCCGGAGCTTTGGTTACAGCCTCTGTGTTTTCTAAGCCAGCACAACGGCAATCTGGGAATTTTCCACTGAATCACAGAAAAAGGAGACGGTGGGGAACATGGCTTGCAGACGCAATCACAGAAAAATGTACATAGCACATTTGTGCACTTTTAATGTGCAAGGAAAGCGTGCAATAGGTCCTCACGCACACGAGAAATACGCAGTAACGACATACAATAAACCATCCGAATGAGGCTTAAATAAGTTCAGTCTGTTGTCACATTTAGGAGACGTTATGGAGGCCTTGATGGACGTTTTAAATGTTAGACAAACGCAAACATGGGTTGTACATCCTTACTCATTGAGTTTGCACATTGAGATTAGTCAAAAGGCTTTGGAAACCTTGACACAACAGAAACTTCATGCATGCTAGTTTATAGTGCAAAACAGATTTTAAAAAACGCCATAAAAGACACGATTCCACTCTGCTTGTTAAGCAAACGCGCACTCATCTCAAATTTGTTTCCCCGCTCCTTATTACCAGCTCTCCCCTCTGGATGAGCTGATTATCTTGAACAAATTGTTAACACAAACATCCCCTTCATCCCTCGTTTTATTTCATCTAATCCCGATTTTATTATTACGCTCTCTTACCGACTATTACCATCAAAGCTCCTATTAGGAGCCATCCCCACCAGGGATGAGTTATAATAGACCACTTTATTGCATATTCATTTTAAGATCTTTAATTCCCCAGAAGAGTACATCTCCCGTATTCCTGCATGGGCGTGAGCCGGGTATTCCATTACATCATGACCTTCTTTCAGGGCCTCATTAGCCCTGCTCGTTATCTCATTAGCAAATTGAGTGGACCTCGTTAGCACCTGCAAGCTCCGCCAGGATGGTGTTGGTTACCAGGGTGCTGTTTGTTAATGAGATGGATTCATCAGATACGTTCCACTTTCTGTTTTGAAGGTGGATTTCTGCTCTCAAGAAAAAAACTGGAAAAGGGTGGAAAATCATTTTATCACCACGGACGACACCATCGCTGCTGTGTGGGCGCGCGTGTGTTTGCATCATCCGACCAACATAAAGCCAGAGCTTGCAGCCATAAAGTTTGACCACAGGCTTGAGTCACCCCGCTGCACGCCGCTGTTTTTGCCAGTTGAGAGGAATGTTTAAGTTAATAGATAGCAGCCTCCTCTTCTGTGCTGGCAACAACAAACACAGAAATAAATGTTGAATTGCAGGAAGAGAGGTTTCCCCCCTCAAAAGGGATGAAAAACAACAAACACCAACAAATAACAGCTCTGCGTTTCCTTTTAAAGAGCTTGTTTGAATTACTCCTTTATTTGTGTTAAGTGCCTGTGCGTTTCTGGAAGTGGACAGCCCGAGGAAAAGGGGGGGGGGGGTGTTCTTTGGGTTAATTTGGTTCTATTTTGTTGGTGGTCATGCTGAAGCTGCACATCGCCCAGAGGGACATGCTCTTTTGAGTTGGGGGTGATTTTTTATTTTTTTTTTCATTTTCCAAAGGGGACACAAATGCACAGAGGAAACACTGGTAGCACTTAGGAAAAGCCAAATAAACAATTTGGGGTCCAAATGATTCACAGGTGGGGGCAGGCAGGACCGACATCTGCAGCAGGGCCCTACGGTGGCACCCCTCCCACCGCAGTGGTGGCACGGCCCCTTGGTAAAAGCACGATTATGTAATCGCTTCAGCTGTTGGTAGAGCTCAAACCAAAACCGCAGAGGGAGGGAAGATGGGTGACTCTTTGGTGGTGCTGTTCAGAATTTGTCTGCCAATAGGACTCCATGAATAACTCCGTGTGTGCGCGCATGTGTGGCATTCTTGGGGTCCCTTCTGTTCAGAGTTCTCACATTCCCTGTGTGTTTTATGGATCTGTCATGACTGTGCTGTTCTTGACAACTGGTTAGCGGCTATTTTTTGCAAAACACCTCTTCTTCTCCTTCTCTCTGACGCCGCAAAGTGAATTCACCAGTCCATGCTTAATGGGTGGGGCCGGAAGCTTGGTGAGATGATGAGTAGTCACAGAGCTCGTTGGTAAACTTCTACAGCCGACCGGACAGTTCCCAGAGCCTCTCTCTCATTTCTCTTTACTGTTTTGTTTACTTCCCTTGGGCTTATTCCTCGCTATTTGACATCATTTTCTACTGGAAAATAAAAGCTCCCCAAACTAAAGGCATTGCCAGTGATCAATTAACATACTCGTTAGCTTATTAGCTTTGCTCTCATTCAAAAGACATACTGATACCTTCAACTCCTTTCTCGTAAATGTCTGCAAACCATCGCCGTTGTGTCACAGTTTTTAATCAGAAGAGGTTAGATAAAAATGAATGATGCAACATAGCTAATAAGCTACGTGGCTTCCTCCATTTCGGACTCTCAGGCTCTCCGTCCCCTTAAAGGTCAGCACTGTTGAGATAATTTCACTGAAGTTGACCAAAGATTAACTCTCAAGGGATTAATGCTACTTTACAGTCAACGTTAGAGGTTGGAAGTTCCTAGATGATATTTCCGACGTCACCAAAAGTTAAAAACAAAAAAACCTTGGAAGTAGGAGTTCTGTCTCTGAGTGCCGTTCCATTGTTCTTTCTAGCAGGAGGTCGGAAACGTTCGAGTTCCGAGTCGTCCCGGTACGACAGAAGCTTAAGACTCAACATCAGAGATTGGAATTTCCTTGTTGACATTTCCAACGATGCCAAACGTTAATTAAAAACTTGGCTGACTGTAATGAAATTTTGTCTGTTTGGCAAGTGTACACAGGGCTGAACCCTCAGTAGTGCAGCTTCCTCGCATATATAAAGGGAGTCGAGGCAAACCCACACATGAGATAACCAATGTGATTATACTTTCAATTTTACGGAGCGTTTTTACTTTGAAACTAATCTAAATATTCCCTTCACCAGCCTAATAAAGATTTTGTCACCTGCAAATCCACCCTACGTCCTTCCCTCTTGAAGTTAGGGTTCCGAGTTGTCCTGGTATGACAAAAGCTTGAAGCGATATTCAAGTCTTTTGATGCGGAGTCGTATGAGGTACTTTTCCCTAGTCAGTACTGGTTAAACCGCACCAGCCACCTAAAATAAGTCCCATATCCTTTTGCTATGTACGCTATGTATGCTATGTTTTCAAAATCTTTGGGTGCTTTATGTTTCCGTGCGACAGCCTTTTTCTTTGGCACTACATTTCAATTGCACACAGGAATACAGACGCTGTACGGTTGAGGTAATGTAGTGCCAAAGGAAAAGGCTGTTTGACGGCAACGTAAAGCACCAATAATGTTCAAAACATGCTGCTGGTTACGGTTCACAGCAGTACAATGCCCTTCTTGCACTTCACACAGAGGGTGAGCTGACAGTCCTCTACTGCAGGTAATACATTGATTATTGATAAGTACTTCATACAACCCCACATCAATAGACTCAAACTTTCCCTTTAAGGCTGATCTTCAGAGGTTGGAATTTCCTGGTTGAAATTTCCTAGTAAACGCTGTCTTTTCGGCGGGAGTTGTCCTGGTACGACAAAAGCTTAAGAGTGACTCCGGTGGCTGTTTTTTTTTCTTCCCTTTTGTACTAAAGTCAAGAATTTTGACAGAGAACAGAGAAAGAGTGGTTGTTACAACAATGTGCATTTAAAGATATCAGATTATCCCTGCTAGACTAAGAACTAAAATTGCATCAACATACAGTACTCTCAATACACTAATGCAGGTTAAAACTCACTGAGCACAAAACAACTCAATAATGTTTCGAAGCAGGCGCCGGAACACGAACACACAGTGCAGCTTTTTTTTTTTTTCAGCACGCCTCCTTTCAATGATGGCCACAGCGGTCAAAAACCTAAACTTGATTAGTGGGATAAACATCAGCTCAAAAGCATTAGTGTAGTATGGTAAAGCGGTGACCTCACTGATAATGCACACACACACTTAGCAAGCACTAAAACTAAGCTCGGCATGGGCAGCTGCCAAGGCCAATCAAAGCCCTCTGTACATCCTGTGCACAGCTGTCCCGTCCAATCATGGCCGCACGTGTGTCATCTGCCTTTCAGTTGGAAATGAAGTTCAGAATAGAACTGTGTGAACCCAACGGCATCCCTCTGTGTGGCTGCATGTGTCTTCTCATCAGGGGAGGGGAAGGATTGCATTTTTTAAATCTTAGAGAATTCAGATTTCAATAGGAAATGTGGCCAATAAATTTTATGATAAAACTGGAGAACAAAGTTTCGAAAACCACAACAGAAGGGCTAAGTCTGAGTGTGTTTTAGCTGAAAACAAAGCCAGCTGCTTATTTTTAATTATCATGACAAGTTTGGATCTATTTTTTTTCTCTCTTCCTGTATGATCCCTCTAATAACAGGTTGGTCTAGTCACCTTCCCAGCAGGCGGTGGAGTCTGAGACTTCCACTATTTTACCCACCATTACATTCCCTAATAAGCCATCAAAGACCTATCGGTGCACACAAAAACCCAGGCAGACTCTGGTGACCTGGGGAGACCTCTGTGCAGGTCAATTCCTGTGCCCAGGGGCGCCGCGGGGCTCGCGATGAGCCAAAGGTCACAACAAGGGGGGGAAAAAAGAGGGTACGATGGGAAAAGAGATTTTTTTTTTTTTAAAAAAGATGGAAGTTGCCCCCTCCAACATGCACACACAACTCAGTCCAGATTATCTAAGGATAACCAACTGAGGTATAAGTGTTCTTCAGAGGGGGGTGGGACAGAGAGAAGCCCTGTTTCCTCGCCTCCGAGCACAAAGTGTGTCTGTGATGAGGTCAGCTGGTGACAGCTGAACGCTCCCAATCTGTACACCTCAGCCAGCCTCTGCTGCACATACTTACTGAAAAGGCTGATTCATGCATTTATCCTGGTAGCAAAATGATTCACAGCTCTCTCTCTAACACACACACACACACACACACACACACACACACACACACTACACAAACACATTTGGACCCCTAGCAGGGGCTGAGAGGTCTTAACACAATCACCTTTTCTTCTTTGTTGGAAGGCAGGAAAAACAGTGGTGCGACACGGCGGCTTCTCTGCCCATGTGGAAAGACTCATGGGAGATTATCGCAGTGTAGCCTGGGCCGGGACTGAACAAGGGCCCAGCTGTTGAACAGGAAGTCACCTCCGGCACGGCCCTGCGCCGCCAGCAGTCCTCCTCTCTGCCTGGCCGGCAGTCGGTTGAGGGAGGAAAGTCAAAACTGACACTGATACAACAAAGTCTAAAGAAAGCTTCCAGTGTGTTCAGACTGCGTGTAAATCTGACGGAGACGGTGGATGGAGAGAGCAGTCGGAGACATACAAAAATAGCAGAGAATGAGAGAGTGGAGTGTTTGAAGGGTTGAATGTGTTTAAGATTAAGACTGTTTCTCAAGTGGAATAAATCCCGTGGAAGTTGAAGTGGGAGTAGACTTATGGCTTTCCAAGGAGGTGTTTAATACTGAACGGAAATCTGAACCTGAAGGGAAATCAACTGAGAAAGTGAAAGAAAGCGTCCCACAGCTGCAGCCCCATCAGCGAGAACTGCACCGCTTTCGCCGGCACAATGGACATCTGATGAAGCAACCACAGAGAAATGTTGTAAACAATCTTTCAGATGACATTTACTACCACGATTGTGCCACAGTCTGCGCACAGCTGAGCCACACGGCTTCTTTTGACGTCTGGAGCTTTGATGCGGCTTCAGATGTGCCGCCTACGCAACTGCGCAGTCGAGGAAGGAGGGGAGGGAGAAAGGGGGAGAAAAAAAATGTACCGGGACAGAGATGCATAGAGAAAACACAGCCTCCCTGCCAGAGAGAAACACACTTGGTCACTCTGTCATTAGCATTGCAGATGCTAGCGATAGGAAGTGTGAATGGGCCTCATGCATACAGCCTGAATCCCAGCATTGTCCGAGGACTGTGCAGTAGCCTTACTGTACGGCAGAGTGTGGGAGTGGAGTCAGAATCCAGTGTTGTGCGGTGGTAGGAATCCACTGTGGATATGTGTGGGATTCAAGGCTTTCCCCTTATCACAGCCAAATGTCAAAGTGAGGATGTAGCGGCGCGGAAACAGAATAAAGCATAGCAGGAATACTTCTCAGGCTGTGTCAGCGGCATACTTTACATTCAGCGGCACACTCAAGTGAGGCACTCTCTACTTTCGGCTTCCAGACCTCCAGCTGATATGCTGATGGGAATATGCAGATATACCGCAGATAAAAATATGCCCTCCCTGTTGCTATTTCTATACACAAACATGCACACAGTTGCATAACTTATCCGGCACTAAGCAGCATTGATTGTGGAGCTTTACAAAGCGAGACACTGCTGATGCACCCAGGGTAAGCAGTGGCGGAGTTTACACTAGATGATCAAGTCTGATTAATGCCTCAAAGGTGACGACATCCCCCTGTTGACAGCACAGGCCGGCTTTGTAGTTCTGAGTTATCTCCCGTACCCACCACGATATCTCATCCGACATGATCGAACGCAGCCTAACAACGTTAGCTCTGCCCAAACCGCAGCCCGCACTCCCTTTTGACCCTCATTAACCGACCACGTCTGGGCGCTGTACGGTCCGTCGGTTCTGTTTGAAGTGTGTGCGCTGTCTCCTCCGGCTCTGTGACAGCTGACCCGGCGACCTTGTCCTTCAGAGGTCGGAGGATCAATACACACAAGGGCACCTCCTCGCCATCATCAAACAAGCTGAATCCGTGAGTGTGTTTGAATGCGTGCAAGTGTTCGCGCACGCATCTAATCCTACCCAGAGCCGGCGTAATTTGGATTCTTGCGAGGGAGAATCAATAAAGTGCGTGAGTGTAGGAGGGGGAGTGTAACAGATGATTAGCATTAAACATGTCTATTGATCATGAGCCGTTTGTGTTGAATATTCCCTGATGCACGCTGCTGGGTGTTTAAGCACATGGCACACTAATCTATAGGCTCATAGTAAACACCATTTAACATATAAGTGTATGGATATTTACATTGTGGCCATTTAGCTGCCGATTCTTTGCAAAGTAACTAAAAAGTAGCGAGTAGTGAGGTTACATGCTGTGCTCAGAGTCACTCCATTGTTGTTGTTGGTATCGGTATCATGTGTAATGTTACATCAAGCTGTAGTAAACCACACAGCACGTCTTGGTGAAAGAGCAACAATACACAAAAGTTAATTAATTCAGTTATGTTCTAAATACATATTTTTTTGACCGGTAGACTATGATACAATGGCACCTCCTTCAATGAAAAACTTGAACAAATCAAGCGCACAGCAAGGCTTTATCAACTACATAGATTTCTGTACATGAGCTCAAATGTAATGGGAGTATTTCAAAGTGTCCATGGAATCTGGATCCGTATATTGACCGGTGACATCAGTCCGATATCCAGTAAGTATCTGCGCCCCATAGCGATATTGGATCTCTAATATCTTTAAACCAGGTTTCACCTTGATCTTACGTCCTTATCCATCAAGACTTTGTTGGGTTTTTTTTGCTAAAAGAGGGCACTGATGAGCACAATTTCTGTATGAGGTTTACATGAAAACAAACAAAATCCGTCTAGAAATAGAAAGCAAGGAGAAAAATGTCAAGATGCATCAATTGCAATTTTCTTGGTTTCCAATTTCCAGTTTTTTGAAAACCTGACACCTTTGGTTGATTCTGACTTTTTTCTGTCTAAGAACTAGAACTAAAAGTGTAAATAAACAGTTTTGTAACCTTTCTTTAATGGAACAAAAAATGTATATGATGATAAGACTCTGGCTTCTTTCTCTCAGGTCAGTTCCGTCGGGGGGCTGCGTGTGTAAATGTGACACTGATTACATTTTCTGCTGGAGATCTGTACGATTGAACTTTCTCTTTTTCATGAGCAAAATCAGATAAAAAAAGAAGCGCTACATATAAGGCCTATTCACAACTATATTTAGCAGCAGAACGCCCTCCCGATGTAGACAGCAAAGCCAAAGTAATATGTAATAAAAACCGTCTGGCTTTTTTTCCTGTAATATATCAAATGATAGGAGGATCTGAGATGCGATTACTCATGTCTCGTGTTTTTCTAAGAGCTCAATATTGATGTGTTTGGGATGTCGAGCCACTGCAGTGACAGTAAAAATGTCATCTCCACCTTTAAGAATGGCTCGCACTGAAACTTTATTTTTGTGTCCATTTAACCGCAAATATGCCGCCTAAATTGGACGGTCGCAGCGGCTCCCAGGGAGTACGGTCGAGCTGCATAACTTGAGGTGAAGGCGTGTGTGTTTTCCATACTCGTGCAGCGTGGAGGGAGATTCGCCTGCACGTCTCACGGCAATCTGTCAGAGAGCCACAAGCAGCACGCTGACACACCAAAACAGGGGCTCCATTCTCCTCAAATGTTTCTCAACCTAGATGAGTCACAGAGTAACTGGCACTGCTTGAAACGAGCACGTCGGCCGTTCGGGTTCCTTGCGGCCGGGGCTGAGGGGATAATAAGAGAGCTGGTAGGAATCGGGGGCCTTTCTAATCCTAACCTCCACATAGACAGCACTATTATCAGCCTTGTGTTTAAGTCAGATTACATGCTACAATTAAAGGAGGCATCGGCGGGCTCCTTTATGGGAACTGCTGCATCGAGCCAAGGCCGAGGGTTTGGGGAGTTTCGGAGAAAAGGCCTTGTTTGTGGAGTGCAGAAGCCGACAAACTGTCCTGGTGGCAGTGGTGGAACGGTTGAGTCATGAGCTTATGCTAAACATGGGTGGAGATGCATAAACATGGACTGTACACAGAGGAATATATTCATATACAACGGAGGAGGGGGGAATTAGAGAAAGTATTCACACACAATTTACACATTGCAAATAGGCAGAGAGTGTACTGAGTCACACAAGAAGTATGCTGTTTTAACCTTTTATAAATGCAGTTTTACAACTCTGCCGCATGTTTGCATTTCGGGGGAAACGAGCCGGTTATCAATCATGCTATTAAGTGTCATTTGACAATCGACAAAGTGAGTAAATTAGAGGTGGAAACAGATCACAGGGCGCGAGGAGACCTGTTAACACTCACAGGTCCTCGCTGCATCCCGGGCTCCTTGCAAACAGAGTTTACAGAGGCAAACAAAAGTCTCAGTTCATCTGTTATAAAGCAGATGACAGCTGGATCAAAACGAAGTCAATAGCAAATGAATAAATGAATAAACAAATGTGTAAATGAAGAAGCCGGGCAGACAAGTGAATGCATAATTGTGAAAGGCCTTCTGTGCACTCCACACAGCAGCGTGTGTGTGTGGCGCTGACGAGAGGCCAGTGGGGAAATCAGTGGAGACGCTTTAAATGCCTTAATGCAGTCAAATTGTTTTCAGATTTCACATTGATGGACAGTTTCCTTTCAACCGTTTAACCACCTCCACACACACACACACACACACACACACACACAGGCGCGTGCGCGCGTGAGTGCGTGCGTGTGAACTCGTCCGCAGCAGCAGCGGTCAGTTGCAGCTCTAAGTCTGGACATCGTTACGACGCTCTTTGCTCGACCCCTGCCCTCTGACCTGTGATCCTGAAGTGCCGTTGCATCGTGAGCCGACGAGGTGGGCAGGATGGAGGACTAATCTGGGACAGGAAGTGGTGGCCGGAAGAGAAGGAGAAGGGCTGGTGAGGCTGATTGATATACACCCAAATAAACCAATATAGATCAAAGGCGTAGATAAGCCCAGAGAGAAGCGCTGAAAGCCTTCATATCTGCGTCTGTTCCAGCAGAAACAGAAGTCATGAGGTGCGAGAGGATATCTGAAACACCAGTGGCATCCGGTTTCTGCCCAGACTTGCGCTTTGCACCTGATTAGTTACAGGAGGTGAACAGACGAGTACAGATGAAATGAGACGGAAGACAAATGGGATGGGAGAGGAGATGACCTGCCAGTCCTGAAACAAAGCTAATGCCTCTTATCCTCGGTCACATCCTATCTATCTGGAGCTAATCTCCAATCATCTAAATACTCTGGGATTACTGCGGCCACTCAACAAGACCACGCCCCCACCCTCGTCTGTGAATGTAAAGCTGAGAAAAGTCGAAGGAGGACACTGATCTACGATCTGCACACAGGAATCTGATTCAAATCCACATAACCATGAGTGTTCTTTCACTTGATTGTCTTGATTTTCGTTTCTGTCGACTTGATTATCTGTCTGCAGCTCTCACACTCATGTGAAAGTGTTACAAGATTATATGATGTGACACTTTTTAGTGCTATTCAATATTTTTCATCACTTTCTTTTTCTTCCCATGGAGCTCAAAACTGAACAAATCAGCTTTTATCTGCTCCCCTTCCCGTTCTGTAGGAAACCCCCAACAGAGAAAAGCTGAGGGGCATGTCCAGACAAGAATCAGGGTGACACAGGGTTTAGAAAACGGACGGACGGTTGGATGGATGGATGGTGTCAGCTTTATTGAAGTCTATGGGAGATGCATGTTGAAACTGCAATAAAAGCCAACATATCTACATTGTATTCTCTACGTAGAAAATGAAAGAACACACTTGTGTTGCTGATTGTGACCAGTCTGACCAAATATTGCTGATGAGACTGCAGTTACATCGTATAAAAAAAAAAAAAAAATCAGTCATTAAACCTGCTCTCTGTAGTGCGTCCTTTCATTTCCTGGAGGCATCTCTTCATCAGAGGTCATAGGTTGTAAATATGTTGGCTTTTTTTTTGCATGTCCCATAGACTTCAATGCAGTCTGGTCCCAAAGCAAGATTCGGTGGCGTAATCACCCTTCCCTCTTCTTCGGGTTCATTGTCTTTCTCCAGGATGTTATATTCTGTTGCTTTGAGTAGCTTTTGATCCTATCACGTTTTCCTCCTTAATAAATTGAGTGCACTCAATTTGCCATTTTTCTGAGGACTTGAAGGACTTGAAGGAATTCTCGTCCACGTCGGCTTAAAAAGCTCTTGACCTTGAAAACAGTCGATTTAAAAAGCAATTCCAACACGAGGTACATTTAGTGTGTTTGGTTGCCGCTCCAGAGCTTTTGATCCTTCGAGATCGTGTGACACAATGACAAGTTACAAACCTTCAATTTCTTTTGCAGTTGTTTGTGACCGACTGTCATCACTGCGTCCAAATGTCAAGTCATGCATGCTGGAAATCGTATGCAGCAGGAACATTATCCTTGTTCCTCTTTATCTCTTTAGCTTCATTACAATAATCACCGAAATAATCAGTCATCTGATTATAGCCTTTGACTCAGACGGGCTGAGTCATGCTGAAAGTGTAAAATATCCGCTAAATAAACAGCCACGACCGCAGTTTATTTGAGCATTAATGTTGTGATTGTTGCGTCATGCGGCTGTTTATGTGCCGCTGCTACTAATTAGTGTTTAGTCACAGTTTAACGCAAAATGTTTCAAATTAAAAAATCTAATGCCTTTTTTATCACATCTGTTTCATTTATCCCTGTGTCATTGTCGGGGTCAGTGTATTCACAAATGTTCTGGACGTTTACTCTGAACTGGTTTTTGACCAAACATGTTTTGTAACACAACCCGTCATTTAATTTATATGCTTCCTGTTCCTTACTTGTTCTTCTACCTTTTCCTCTTGTTGTGGCAATAAATATGAGACTTCAGGCAACGCACTTCTCCATCAAGAGGGTTTTCCAAGAACAATAACTCGCTGTGGCCCAGGAAGAACACACAAGCTTGCCAGGCCCTCTAGCACACACACACACACACACACACACACACACACACACACACTCACACTCACACTCACACACAAACAACACACACAGTGCAACATCTGCGTATGATGAAGTGGTCAGAGCTCCAGTAAAATTGGATGAGGCTTTAAAGACATTCCTCCATTTTATGGCTAGGTGAGAGAGAGAGCGAGACAGAGAGAGAGAGAGAGAGATAGCTGAAGGTAATGAGGAGGCAAGTGGCTCGGGTGTCATCGACACCACCGCACCGCACCGCCACCCTGATCCCTATCACAGCCTCTCCACCAGGCCAAACAAACAAACAACAACAGGACAAACAATGCAGAGGTAATTGACATTCCTGATGAGGTGGAACACAAACCCCCTGCAGGATTGTGTATATGTTTGTTTGTGCACGCTCCATCCAGCTACCTCCATGCAGTATAGATATCAGTCACTGTGAGGCTCGCTAGCTGCTTGGTATTTAGATTCAGGTGGAGGATGTTGGATACAGCAAGTGGGGATGAGTTAAGTTTATGTGTGATCACCTCTTTGTCACCCTACTCAGCCTCACCCCCTGAATGCAGGTGAGTACACTAACTGGGTTTTACTAGTCACACAGACGAGAATGAGGAGATCCCCAGTATCCACCAGGTACCCGAAAAATTAGATATGACCAGAGACCTTATAAGAGATGACACATATGCCACCCATGCTCCCCCCCCAAAAAAATTCCAATTCCTCCGCTTGATCACAGCTAAACAAGGAATAAAATATCAGCAGAGCATGTTGTTGCACCGACACCAGTTTCAACCAATTGGTAGGCGCGGAAGATGAGGAAATCACGCTAATGCCCATGATTGCCAAGAAAGGTGAGCTTATCCAAACATTAGTTCAAGTGTGCTGATCAGGTGAGTTGAGGCAGTCATGTCACAGCACTCTGGACTGAGCCCTGAAAGAAGTTAGTGTCGTGGGACCATGCACATGTATAGTAGAAGTTTAACCTGAGGAATTAAACCTTAAACCTTATTGTCTTAAACCTTATTTTGGGGCAAAGTCACCAAACTTTAAAAGAAGTTACAGCTCTCTCCCGTTTCATTTAGACAGGAACCTGGTCTTGTTAGACCGACATCACTGCACTGGGGCCCGGCCAAGATGGCTGCCAATTGGCAATAAATGGGTAAAAGTTATGTTGTGTAATTTGTCAAAAACAACAAAATAAGGGACCAACGATACAGTAGGAGCTTAATGATCAAGAAAGGTTAACGTGCATGTTTTTAGCCCTTTCTCATCCATCATGGACAACTGCACATGGACAGGTAAAAAAAAGACTGTATATCGAATATCTTAGCAGACTGTGACATCAGAGTAGCACGCTCTGCCCGAGCTAGCACTGCCTTGATGTTTAGCCTCTTTGAGCTACCAGTATGCTCCATCAGGACTGCTAGCTGGATGGTCAAATAGCGCTGAAAACCTGCTCCTTGAACACCTTTCTAAAACAGGGGAGGGAGGTTTTATGTCCAACAATTCCTGTCACTTTACACCGTAACTGCTGTGGTGAGAAAGTAGCTGGATTTGAACGTCTCTCTAAAGTTCTGCCTTTATACGCTTCAAATGTTTTCAGGACAATGTCTGTGAAATGTCTGCTGTTATGCCCATATTTAAAGGATACCTTGCCAAACTGTATGACGGTGCACTTCTTACCTCACGTTTGAGTATTTTTGCCCTTCTCCCGTTGTCAAACAAAACATCTTAAGTATTATTTCTCTTTGACAATGGCTCAGCATGTCACAAGAACTGACATAGTATTAAGTAAAAGGCTCAAATATACAGTTTAATGACAACAATAAACAATCCGCTTCACTTGTCACTGTGCATAAATAAGGATTCTCACCCCGTGAACTGTTTAGCATGAGTATTGATTATGCAAAATCAATAGAACAGATGTCAATAAAGGTCGGATTTGCATACTGCCCTAATAAGATCAATACCTGCATAAAGCATGTCCAAAATGGTAATCTTTTGAGCAAACGTGTTGTAGCTCACTCGAAAAATTGTCAAAGAATGAACAAACTGACAGATGGACTGACAGCACTCCGCTGTGCCACATTCCTCCTGTGTTGAGTCATGGCATGCTGCAGATCGGACACCACTTTCTCAGCAGACTCTCAGTGACTGGGTAATCTGGAGTGTCACACACCCTCTCCAATCCCAGGCCAAGCTATCCAAACAGCGCCGGCGAGCAGGGGGAGGAAATTGAATTTCCCCCCCTCAAAGACAGGCCTCCAAATCCCCATCAACAGGAGCTTAGAGAGCCTGCAGTCCATCAAGTTTCATCTGCCACGGTGGTCCGGCCAATCAGGTTCCTCCTTTTTACACACAATGCGTTGGCATGCATGAGCACACACGTAAACATGCTGGGACGCACACTCGAAAAACGGGCGCTCACACTCACATGAGCTCGCATGCACAAACGGATAAATATGCGCACAATCAAAGAAATGCAAACATATAAACGTATACACACACGGTCATACCCCTCCTCTCAGCGCCCGCCTCAGCATCAACAATCAACAATCTGAGGCATTGTGGAGCCTGTGATCCTGCGACCTTTCACCTCTGGAGTTAACCCCGGAGCGGCCAGTGCTGAGAGGTGAACCAGGCGGCTCATTGAAAGGCACTGAAGTTCCCATGAGAACGAGAACAGGGGGAAGCTCAGAGATTCAAGACCCTGATGATGAGGGTGACGAAAGGGGTTGAAGCGGACTTCAGTGTTCTGACATGCTGGTCAGCTTGTTTGTGTGCAGATGATCAGGATGTAGACATTAGCATTGTTGAACACCTCTACAAACGTGGTTGGGTGGTACCCCCACAGGAACTACAATCAGGTTAGGGTTTGATAAAGTGATGATAAAGTCACTTTGAATTACCCCAGCTTCATATTATGCCTCTGGTGCATCAAAGATATCATCTTCCAAACTATCCAGACTAAAAACCAAGCAGATACTTTCGTAAAACAGAGAGCAAATTTCAACCAAAACTCCTTGCGCCAGATTTAACCCCTCCTTCATGACTGTGTTGACAGTCTAACACACACCAGCTGCTCACAGCAGCACCAGCACCATCTCTCCAGAGCACTATCCCAGCTGCAACACCTCTCCCTGGGCATCCAGGTCAGTGGCCCCAGTCCCTCCCCAAGGGCAAAGGGTCTTGCATTTAAGGGACCAAAACAACCTTTCGGTAAATGGAAACAGGTAATGAGGTGTCGCCAAGCCCATTTGCTGCTGGAGGATCTTGTAATGTGGAGACTTTGTAATTTTTATTTTGCAATGGCAGTCTGAAAATTGACATTATTGCATATGCAAAGAAAAAGTCTTTATATGGTATTTGTCAGTGTCTGCAGATATTGAAAGTCACTATATTTGGAGAAAATGCTGCTATAGCACCCAAATCTTTGACCGAAGTTGATTTGGAGGGAACAATGATGTGTCATTTTCTACAGAGCAATTCCTGCATGGAACACCAAAAGTCACCAACTTTTTAAACCTTCTTCTTCTTCTTTTCCTGATGTCGTTTCTCACTCGGAATATCGGCTACACTGCTACACTAACTATAAGCTTTCAGAAAACGTGCAGACATACGGACAAAATGAACGAAGAGTACGGAAAAACGGCTCCGTCCCCATCTGTATGCTTATCTAACGCTGAGCATAAATGATCCCTAACTCTCTAACAAACACTTAATTACACAATTTCATACTGTTTGACTTCTAGGTCTAGTTATATGCATAATGACTGCACAGAGAAAAACTGACATTATGCCGCGTGTTTGACACTTTGAGTGGCTGTTAAGAAGTGCGCTGGGAAATTAAATGATGAGTAATTTTCCAGCTTTCAAGCTTCTGTTGATGTCTTTGCCGCCTCTCGTTGTGATTTAATATTAGTCTCATTGCTGCTTCGCTGTGATTAATTTAACACAGTCTAATCCACAGCTGCAAGCAATGAAGGCTACGGTACCTCAGAGGGGGACAGTGCCATATTTCATGAATCACTTCACAACGCGTGATTCACTGCAATCAAAGAGTCACTAGCTGCTCATGTGAATCATTAAGACTGAGCATTACATGTACAGTACTTTTAGATACTGTACATCTCAAACAAAACAAAGGGTTTAAGGCAAAAAGGGGGGATTTAAATTCCTGCAACAGCTCTTCCTGAATGAAAAGAAATATATCCTTACTATCATGCACTTGTTCTTAGTTGAGCCTGAGTTTGACTGTCTTTTGCTGACTAACTGTGGGGGCACGCCTTTATCTATTTCGTAAGCGTCATTGAATGGGGGATGACAGTTAACTGAGGACTTGCATAACAACAAATACATGAGCACCGGCTCAGTCACAGCAGTTATCTTCAGTTTATATGAGAGATCTCACAGTTGTGGTAGCAGCAGCGTTGCTCACACATACTGACACTGTCCTATGGAATCCGGTTGGACCTCCTGTAAACTATACGGCCACATCAACACCTCACAGATGCACGAGAGGGCACACATGGATTTGTATCACTACAGCACACGTATGCACACATGTCGACCCATAAAAATCAAAAGTCAGACAAAAGCCTCACCTTTTTGATCATGTGTTATACAATCAAACATAGCACGCACACGGACACACTTTCTAACAGCAGTCTATATCCTGTGAGGCGGTGCTCCAGCAACCTCTAAACAATGTATCCTTTAGATAAAGATCTGATCACTGAGTGTGTGTGTGTGTGTGTGTGTGTGTGTGTGTGTGTTTGATGACTGTGTGTGTGTGTGTGAGTGTGTGTGTGCGTGC